>RJWJ010011192.1:0-22944 GCA_004363605.1 Indri indri
CAATCTCCTGCTTTCTGGCCTCACACATCTCTTCTCTGTTCACTCATAATTTTTGTCTGGATTCCCTTACTTGACCCTACTACTGCTCATAACCTACCAGGAAAAATCCCCATAGGACATCATTCACTTTGAGATGTTTTTGTCATGCTTCAGAGTCACAGAAATTTGGTCATTTAAGCAAAGAAAATATATTTTAAAATAGTAACAGAGTGTCTGTGCACAATTTAAAATCACTTGTAGGATAATTTCTGATCTTGTAGTCCCCAAATATTTTGATGTGTTTTGATCTGCAGGCCTTCTTCATCCTGTGCACACTTTATATGAAAGGAGTGTTTCATAAAGCATCAGACTGAATACAAGAAAATCAATAAGCAATCTGTGTGATAATTAATTAAGGTGCCAGAATGAATTACTGTTTCTTCCCCTTCTGATTTAGGTCAGAGTCGTGTTTGATTTGGGAAGTTGTCCATTTTCAATTATGGTTTGTTCTGTGTTCTTTTGATGTGACCAGAGTGAATGACTGGTAGAAAATCAAGCTATATCAGAAAACTATCGGGTAACTTTAACATGGTGAAGGTGTGGTTTTTGTTTCCAAGACAGAGCTGATATCAGGTTGAGGTAGCGTGGGACAAAGTTCTCATATATAGATAAGGTTTTGACAAAAAAGCAGCTTAGTTCTCTGTGCATTTTTCTCAGTTTTCATATACAGTCATTTAGCAGACATTCAGGGAACAAATACTCTATGTCAGACATTGTACAGTTTGCTAGGGGTCCATCTACATATAAGAATGTTGTCCTTCATTTCAGAGAACTTATAGTTTAACAAGAGTGACCAACATCAATCAGTAAGTCACACACATAATTCATTAATGACAATTTTTTTTTAGTGTTACAAATAAGGAGTATACAGTAGTCCCTCCTTGTGTGTGGTTGTGCTTTCTATAGTTTCAGTTACCCATGGTATAGCACAATAAGATATTTTGAGAGAGAGAGAACATATTCACATAACTTTTATTGTAGTATAATGTTATTCCATTTTATTTTTAATCTCTTACTGCATCTAACTTATAAATTAAACCTTATCATAGGTATGTTTGTATAGGAAAATGTTTGTATAGTATTTACGGAGTTCGGTACTATCCACAGTTTCAGGCTTCCACTAGGGTCTTGGAACATATCCTCTATGGACAAGGAGGGACTACTGTACCTTCTCTAGCTGGCTTTTTCCATAACCCTAAAATTACTATTCAAACTGAAGCCAAGAAGTATCCTGAAAGCTTTCTGTGGCCTTCTGTATATCATAAAGGCTAAGGATGTAAGTAAATCATGGATCAAGGGATTCCTTCTCAGGGATGTAGCGAGAGGTCTGGGTGACTGGAGTTTGAGATCTCAGTATGAGGCAATATGTCTCAGTCAAAGAAAGCTCATTACGCAGTGGAAGACTCAGCTTTCTTTATGTTTGTTTTACTTGGTGAGAACTAATCCTCATTGAACATTTCCTGAAGACAGTTTCATAATAATGATTAAGAACAGGCTGTTTTGGTAGTTAGTGAATTCCAAGGGTCGGGGGCATGGTGACAGACCAAATTATCTGGCAATGGGATGTCCTTAACAGAAAACACTTCTGGGTTGCCTGGTTTTTAAAAATATTGGTTGAATGAAGGAACTTGGAGGACTTCAATAAGTGAACAGGTCCCTATTTATTGTGGATGATGGAGGCATCATCAGCGTGAAGGCAGTCGACCTAGAGCAGATCTCTTCAGGTATAAGATTCTGGGAACTTTGACTTCCTGAAGCTCTAGCACTCCTAGAAGAATAGCTGAATGCCACTTCCAGTTTTCTTAAATGTGCATTTAAATAGTACTTCCTGGTGCCAATTTATTCTTAGCTCTGTGAGCCTTCCCATATATGTCACATAGGCAGGGACATTATTTATATTTGATGCAAGGGTCCCAGTCTAAAGGTGCTCACAGTTTTCATAACTCAATTTAGTGTAATTATACTCAAATTAGGGAATGAATAACTCCCCCTTTCTCTCCCCAATGAGCACATGATTAATTGGCTTAATAGTAAAAATGCTTTCTACACAGACCGAAGCTCCAATGGGCTCCCAAAAGACTAGGTTTTAAATGTAGATAGAGTTTACTTGGCCCTTCCTCATTAAACAGGAATAAGTCAAGTTTAAAATCCAAGGCCTTTTTATATTAGCAAGGGCAGGAAAAACTTAAAGGAAGCACAAGAGTTTACCTAGCATCTATGCCAGAAAGATGCCAAATGCTAGTTGACTGGTACACCTATATGGGATAAGATGCTGCATTTTAATGACTAGCCCGATTATATTAAAAGTGGCCTGTAGAACCTGTTTGAGATCTTTTGGGGATAACATTTTTGAGGGGTCATTTTTACTCTATTTACATATTAAGCCCTCAATAATATCTACTTGGTCTGGGCTTTCATAAATGTTAATGATCTTGGGCATGTTCAGCCATTTGTATAACCAGTGCATTACATATGTAAGTATATTTGTGGCTATCTAAGCATGAATGCATGTTTTAGTCCTTTTGTGAGGAATTTGGAGATGTTAAAAAAAATAGGAGTTTGTAGAAATGGTGCAGCCCCTTTGGCAGGTATAGTGGCTGACCCACTTACACGCTCTTAGAACTCTATAATCAGAGATTTAAAGATATTGCTTCTGGTAAATGTTCCCTCTGTACATGTATATTTCAGACTGAGGGTAACTGTTTTACAAAGAAAATATGTTTTAGAAAAGGTTGGTTTCAAAATGAATACTTGCCACTCAGTTTGCAGAGTCATAAGCTACTTGAGGGCAGGAACCAGAAGTTTTTCATGTTTGAATCTTACATAGCATTGTAGCTCTGACACATAATATGTACTCAGTAAATTATGTTGCATAGAAAAATTAAATATATTACAGTGCATGGTAGGTGGAGTATGGAGAGAGGCACTATGTAGAGAACCCCTATAGGGAATTCTTAGTTCCATCTAGTGTTTGAGACTTGTCATGCAGAAAGTGGCAAATAATACATTTTTAGCTTGGCTCACCTTCCTAAAGCATGAGGTTTTATGTTTCTGATTGCATGACACCCTCCGCTAATTTGGCTGACTAGTCTAACCCCTCACCCATACCAACTGCACTCTCTGCAAGATTCCAGTTTGGCTGTATGCTAAGCCAGGAGGTAAATAAAGGCAGATAAAGTTACGACATCCAATTTCCTCATCTCTCGAAGAGTCTTGATTCTGACACTCTTCCCAAATCTGCCATATCATTCTCTTCCATCCTGTGCAAAAGTTCTGTTGCCGACAATCCATATCTTCTCAACTCACTATCTGTTTTTTTAACCACTTGTATTAGTCAGGGTTTCCCAGAGAAACAGAACCAATAGTGTGTGTGTGTGTGTGTGTGTGTGTGTATACATGTGTATACACATATGTACATATATAAAGAGAATTGGCTCATGTGATTATGGAGGCTGAGAAGTCCTATGATCTGCTGTCTGTAAACTGGAGACCTAGGATAGCTGATGGTATAAATTTCGATCTGAGTTCTCTCACAAGACCAATGTCCCACTCAGCATTCAGGGAGAGAGACAGAGAGAGAGAGAGAGAAAGAATTTTTCCTTCCTCCTCCTTTTGTTCTATTCAGGCCTTCAATGGATTGGAAGAGGAACACACACATTGATGAGGGCAATCTGCTTTAGTTCTGATTTAAATGTTAATCTCATTCAGAATGACTCTCAGAGACACACCCAGAATAATATTTAACCAAATATCCTGCCTTGCCCTGGCTGATCCAGTCATGTTGACACATAAAATTAACTATCACCCATGATGTCTACTGGGTCAAACTTACTGCCCCCCAACCCTCTGGCTCCCCTTTGTGTATTGACTGCCCCAGCATTTACCTCGTCTAACTGGAGTGGCAGCAATTGACTTTCCCTCCAGCTCTGGCAATGACTGTGCCATCCTAACAGTCTTAGTAATTATGGGCTTCTTACCAGCCTACCTAGAAAGAATTTTAAGAATTATTTAATATTTTTAAATGCTTAAAAGGTGTGGCTTGGAAAGGCCGGTGGATGATTCAAAAGATTTAATCACATTCTTCTTTTGATATAAATCCCTTCAAATTGGACCTTCCTGCCATGCCTCATCTAGGGGATATCCTTCATTCCTCTGTTCTCCTAACTTCCCACCTCTAATCCATTTACAGTTTTGTCCTGCCTCTTCTACTTTGTCAGACAGTATGCTGCTGCGATAGTTAGGAGCACAGGCCCTGGAGTCATAGGGCCTGGGTTTGAATCATGGAACCAAGGTTACTAAACCTGTGTGTTTCTCAGTATTCCTACATGTAAAATTAGGATAATGTAGTAATCTTATAGGGTTATGAGGATTCAATGATTTAATTGATGTAAAGTGCTTAGAGCAGTGCCTGAAACATAGGTCACATTCTGTGAATGTTATTTCTTGTTATTACCCCCCAAATAAAGGCCAAATCCCCCTGTTTCTTTTTCCCTCTTCACCACTGCTATAATCCAAGTCACTTTCACCGTTTGTCCAAATCCATTCTCCGCAGTGCAGCAATTGTCATCTTAAAACATAAATCCTATCAAGGTATTCTCTCATTTAAAAGTTTCTGGCGGCTCCCCTTCACACTTAGAATAAATCCCAAATTTTGTTCCCTGCTCTATAAAGCCTTATGATCTAACCCATCCTCCCTCTTAGATCTCCTATCCAACCACTCTCCCCCTTCTCTGAGTACCAGCTCTGCTTGCCTGCTTGCTGGTACTGAGATTACACAAATGGGGCCTGCCTTAAAGCCTTCGTACAGGTATTTCCTCTGCCTGGAAGAGTCGTCTTTCTGAACTTTCTGTGGCTTGGCTCCTTGTCATTTTGCTTCTGGGCCACCAATTCTGAAAGAGCTACCTGGGCACTGTCTACCTGTCAGCCTATTTAAATTATTTGCAGAGCACTTATGACTCTTTTTTTTAAAGCATTCTTTCAGAATTGAGATTTTATTGGTTGTATTAAGGGTCAGTACACAGACATTATAATTTGTATACAATTCTTAATAGATGTATTGAATATATAAAAAACCATGTGTTGTAATTCTTTTTTAAACAGTCATTCCCGTGTCTTTCTAGCTTAAAATTTCAAGGCAAATTTTCCTTAACAGGATATCAAATACCAATATCTTCTAGTGCTGATAAGCTGTTACACATCCCAACAAGTTAATAGCATATGTACTACATACTCAATTTTTCAATCTTTCACAGCACATTAGCAAAATTATTAGAAAAACAGGACCACCATGACAAAAGAAGTTGCAGAGTGTACATAATGCTGACAGCGCAAGCCCTGATCAAGGAGTGGTTTTCTTTGGGAAATAATTCTACTGAAAAACATGGGAATAGAAATAATTTAAATTGTTCATGACGTTAAATAGAGGCGTGTGACTCCACATTGCCATTTAATATGTTTCATTTCACAGGATATAAAAACCAGCTCCCCCATCTTTGGAATGTTAAGCTGACACCCAAGACAATCAAAGCTTTCATAAATCAATATCCCACAATATTTTTTTGTTGTACCAAAAAAAATAAAGAAAAGCAAATAACTTAATGTCTTAAAAAACCACCTTTACACAAAAATTGGAATGAGGCGGGATTCCCTCCTTCTTAAAAATGTTTTTAGAGGTACTAAAAAATTTGCATTTACAAAATAGTTGATAAAAGTATTTCTCTGGATTGTATAAGAAGGAAGACAGGGACCACTGATAAGACATGGTATACGATATTAATCAGACTTGGTTTTCTTCCCTCCTGCTTCAACTGAGGCTGGACTCTTCTTGGTTTTAGTTTCTTCATTTTCTGCAGGTAAATCTTTAGTTTCTTGGTTAGCTACTTCGGCCTGTATTCCCTTTGCTCCCCTTTTCCCTTTCGTTTGCAGTTTTTTGTCTAAAGATTTATCCTTTCCTGCTGCCTTTTTTTTTTTTTTTCGCTTCCTTTCCACTTTTGCAGGAACAGGCGTTGCTGACCGCCTCGCTGATCTCCTCTTGGGCTTTCCTTCACCACTCCTTCAAATGAGCTCACCTTGCTCTTGGGCATCTTGTTGGCAGGGAGGCCTGCGGACCGTAGAGCACAGAGGAGCTGCTCACTGCTGCTTCTCTTCCCTCTGCCGCCAGAGCTGCTGAGGCCCACAGTCAGGGATGATGGGAGAACCTTATGACTATCTTACAGGTCCTTGTTTGCTTATTTTTGTTTGTTTATGGTCTGTGTCTCCTTACCAGAATGTAAGGTCCCTGAGAACAGGGCCCTTGTTCACACTTCACTCAATAAGTATTTATTGAGGACCTACTATGTGCCAGACACTGTTCTAGGGGCTCTGGAAATATGACATTGTAAAACACAAATAATAATCACAGCCCCTCTTGGAGCTCGTTTTCTAGGAGGTGTATAGACAATAAGAAAATAAACAATATACTACATCATATACCAGATGGTGAAAAGCAGGATGGGAGGGTAATAAATGTCCAATGGTGGTGGTGGTGGTGGTGGTGGTAGTAGTGGGGGTGGGGGAGTGTGTGCGTGGCATTTTTTTTTTCTTTTTTTTCTTTGAGACAGAGTCTAGCTCTGTTGCTCCGGCTAGAGTGCCATGGTGTCAGCCTAGCTCACAGCTACGTCAAACTCCTGGGCTCAAGCGATCCTTCTGCCTCAGCCTCCCAAGTAGCTGGGACTATACACATATGCCACCATGCCCGGCTAATTTTTTCTATATATATTTTTAGTTGTCCAGATAATTTCTTTCTATTTTTAGTAGAGACGGGGTCTCGCTCTTGCTCAGGCTGGTCTTGAACTCCTGACCTTGCGTGATCCTCCTGCCTCAGCCTCACAGAGTACTAAGATTGTGTGGCAGTTTTAAATTAAACTATAAAGGAAGGTCTCAATGATAAGGGGACATCTGAGTAATGATGTGAGGGTGAGTGTCGGAGCCATCTGTATTTTATGAAGAAGATTTGTCTGATTCAGGGAGAGGATAGGAAGTGCAAATGCCGCGCTATGCAAGCAAGCATAGCGTATTCAGAAAACAACAAGGGCCCCACTGTGGTGGAGTGGAGTGAACAAGCGAGTCTAGGAGTGGTAGGAGGTGAGGTCAGACTGGGTCATACAGGAAGGGGTGGCCAGATCAGGTAGGGCTGGGGTTCCCAACCCCGGCGCGTTGACCAGTGCGAGTCTGTGTCCTGTTAGGGACCAGGCTGCGGAGCCCCGGTCACCCCCACCCCCGGCACCCCCTCCAGTCCATGGAAAAATTGTCTTCCATGAAACTTAAGAACCAGAGGCCTCACAGCAGGAGGTGAGAGGCTGATGAGAGAAAGAAGCTTCATCTATACAGAGGCTCGCCATTGCTCACATCACTATCTGAGCTCCGCCTCCCACCCCTACCCCAGTCCATGGAAAAATTGTCTTCCTTGAAACTTGTCCCTCGTGCCAAAAAGTTTGGGGACTGCTGATGTAGGGCATAATATGTTATGGAAAGGTTTGTAGATTTTCTTCTGAGTTACATGGAGTGCCAGTGGCTCGACTTGAATAGAGGAGTGACATTAATATATGTTTTAGAAATACCAATTTGGCTTCTGGATGGAGAATGGATAGTTAGAAGACAAGGGTAGAGGCAGAGAGATCAATTAATAGGCTGCTGCAATACTCCAGCGGGAGAAATGATGGCAAGGTAAACCTGGTAGCATGGAGGTGGTGAGAAATAGATTCTGCATACATTTTAAAAGCACGGGCAACACTATTTGCTGGTGGATTGGAATCAGGGGTGCGAGAGAGAGCAGTAAAAGATGATAGCGTGTATTTTTGGCCCAAGCTAATGAAAGGATGAAGTTGTTCCTTACTATGATGAGAAACACCATGAGAGCTTTGTGGGGTGGACGAATTGGGAGCACAGCTTTAAACATGTTCAGTTTGCTACCTTTTTGACATCATTTTGAGATACAAATTGGATGTCTTTGCTGCCTAGGAAAGTGCCTAGCATGAAGTCAGTACTCAATGAATATTTTTAACTGAATGAATCAATACCCTTTAAGTTCCTTCTACCTCCTCTCAGTCACAACCACATCATCTTACCCAGTCAGTTTGCTCCTTCTTTATGATGGATTTTCAAATTTGGTGTTAAGGGAGCCTGAAGAAACAATTCATAATTTCCTTTGACCTCTTTCTAAAATGTCTTTAGTTAGTCTCGCACATTTTCTGTAATATTTTCTGGGAGTATCAAGAAGGCCCTGTTTGCTCTGGTTTCCCATCTGTGGGGAAGAAAAACTGCCAGAAAACCTGTTATTAATCTTCTTGCATCAATACTTATATTGTAAAACCTATGCCATCTTCTTTCATTAGTCACACAGAAGACTAATCATACTAACTAGACTAATGAACTCAGTATGCAAGTGTTGTTGTAATGAGATGATCTTCCCAACTTTCCCCTGCAGTCATATAAATGCCTCCCTAATCCAGATTTTGTAGCAAAGCCAGAAAATCCTCACAGTTCACTAATGTTAAGAAATGTATGTGTGTGGGCCTATGGATACATAAATACAGGTAATTTTGGGGGGCATGTCCACTCATCTTTACAACGTGATGGTGGACAAGGCAGAAATTGGGTATTTAATGTGCATAAGTGTTTTCTGAGAGCAGAATATCTGAAAGGAATTTACCAGCCAGCACTAGCAAAGACAAGTCCTTACAACCCGAAGGAGGCAGAGTGAGCCCTGATGAAGATTATTTCTGCCATGCTGAGGGTGAGCTGAAGGTGAAGAGTGTTACCGAGTCCTTAATAAAAGACAAACAAGGAATTATTCTGTGTATAGCATTTTTCAGCTGCCTGAGTAAAAGTCTACTGTGGTGGCTTCCTTTCCTAAAGGGATGGCCTTAATCACTAGAAGTTACCTAGCAGCTCCAGTAACTGCAGTGACAATAATGAGAAGTTGGCAAACATTATTTCTGTCAGAGAAGAGTTTGAGCTTTAGGGCCTCTCTCTTCCTTCATGGTTTCTGCTTTAGCTGAGAGATGGAGGCTGAACAGAACTGCTAGATGTTTCTGAGCCCCACCCCAGCTGTAGGTCCAGAAAAGGGTTTTATGCCATTAAAGGCAGGTCATTTGCTGTACCTATTTTATCTCCACAAAGCGGGGTAATTAGGGTCATCATCTCCCGTTGAATACTGTGCTCTGTTTTGGAGAAAAGTTCAGAAAAGCCCCACTGAGGAAGCTTTAGCAGATCGTGGAGGTGAAGAGTTACTTTGTTATTGTTTGTGTGCACGCACTTGTGTGTGTGTGTGCATGCATGTGTTAGTAGGAGTGGTGTAAGATCTAAGAAATAAATTTTAAAAATATAAGAATTGGAAAGTAAAAAACAAATGTATTTTGAAATCTGGTGAATACAACTGCATGGACAATAGATGTAAGGTGAGTAGCCTATCATGGCCAATCTAGGACTAGAGTTTTTAGTTGGACTCTGGAATAACCAGGGGACAGCAAGAACTCACTGGCTCCTGGGCAATAGTCATTGGTGCTAGGGGACCAGAAAGGGAAGATTTTTCTCATTAATTTATTGATTCTTTATTCATTTAATCATTCAATAAACATTGACTAGTCATTCTGGGCTGTATTAGGGCCTTAGTCTACATTGACAAATAAAAGAGACAGGGCCTGTTCTCCTGCAAGTCACATCCTTGTTTTTAAGCTGGACAAATATGCATGGAAAGAAATACAAAAAGCTGTGATAAATGCTACTGAATGGTGACCATGCAACAGACATTGCACTCGGTAATTTAATCTTGTTACTTCAAGGTGGGGATGGACCCTGTTCACTTTCTAGCACTTTTACATTACCTGAAATCATCTTAATTCTTACATATTTATTTCCCATATCCTCCAACCATATTGAAAGCTCTCTGAGAAAGGGTCTTGTTCATAGTCGTATGTCTCGTTTACTGCATTGTCTTGCTCACTGCTCAATAATTACTTACTAGGCAACTGAATGGATAAATCTTACATTATCTTCATGTTAACCCTGGTAGATGGGAAATACACAAATTATTATACCTATCTTATAGATAGGGATATGAGGCTTTAAAATGGATCTGGACTTGGGAATCAACATCAAATGAAGATAATATCATTAGTAATAATGATAATGCTTACTGGAAGTTTACTGTGTGCCAGGCAGTGTGCTCTGTTCCCGAAGAGGATCATGTTATTTAACCTTCGCAACAATTCTGTCAGGTAGGTACTATTATTATCATCCCCTTCACATACCTGAGAAGTCTGAGTGAGTCATTCAAGATCAAGAAGGTGACAGAGTTCCGAATTAATTTCAGTGTCTGTTTTGAAGGCCTCAGCTGTCTCCACTACACCAGGGTGCTTGCTTGGGCTTTATCGGTGCTATAGGAGAGTGCCAGTAACTGTATTTTTGACTTACTTCACTACCATGTGGGCTCATTATTTTAGTTTGAGTACAGAGGAGGAAATTGGAACCGGAAAGGAAAGTTAGTTCTTCAAGCTTACACAGCGTTTCATGACAGAGCCAAGGCCAGAGCTAGGGCTTCTGACTTCCAGGCCAGTTTTCTTTGACACGACTATGCCATCTCATCCCTTTTCTCAGTGGCTTTTAAATTTAATCTGTCCTACAGAAGTTTGCTTTCTGCATGGGGTTACAAATATTTAAGGGTCTTTGTACTTTCAGCACCTTGAATCTGATATATGACAATTGTATACATCTGAGCAGCCTCCAATTCCATATTTCCTGTTAAGAAGGAGGAAAATGACCTGAACAAAATAGAATCTTCGATCCCCTCAGCCTGAAAACCTATCCTCAGCTTCATAGTCCTCCAAATAAGTTTATAGCCCATTTGTGGGAGAGAAGTAGCCCAAAAGACCAAAAATAAAAGTACACGATATAAAGATCACTAGGCAGAATGAACTCACTAAAATTTCACCATCACAGATACAGTGAGCGAGCAACCTTCTAGTCAGTGTGGATTTCAGGAGTCTCAGTGCATGAAAGTCTCATAATTTGCTCTTTACAAATATTGTTGTATGACTCATTAAATTTGATAATATAAGAATACCTGGAATAAGGAGATATAAAAAGGTAATTGCAACAACTGTTTGTCACCAGTTCATTTATTACTGTAACTGTCACGTAGAACAATATTAAGAAATGTGACATGAAAGAGCTAAGTTCAGATGAGAGTAAGTATTCACGGTTAAGAGCTTGGCCTCTGGAGTCCTTCCACCTGCCTTGGAAGCCTGACTCTTCCGTCTACTAGCTTTGCAGCTGTGAAGGAGTCACTTTACCTTTCAATGCCTCAGTTACCCAATCCATAAAATAGGGCTAATACTAGTACCTACAACTTAGGGTTTCTGTAAATACTAAATAGGATTATATTGACGAATGGCTTAGAGCAATGTCTGGTAAATGGTTGTTGTTATTATAAGAGAAGAAAGATCAGAAAATTAAAATGTATGTCCTTATACTATACCATGTGATTCAGTAGCTATTTATTGATCTCTTTCTGTGGTCCAAGCGCTGTGCTAGGCGGTGGAGAGATAGGTGAGATGCATCCCTTGCTGTCAAGGAGTGTCCATTCTAGGAGGACACAGACTCATACACAACTGACTGTTATGACATGTCTGTTCTCAGTAAACATTTCCTAGCACAGACATTATTTGCCATCATTTATCTCCTTCTCTTTATCACCCAGCTTTTCAACATCCAGAATGTGAAAGACCAGATGGTGTTAAGCTGCCTATTTTAGCACTAGTTGTAAAAGTTCATTCCTTATCTTACATTTAACTTGGTATCTTAATGAGAAAACAATTCACAAAGCATTTATGTAGTACTTACTCTTAGTGGGTACCTTGAGAAGGTTGTAAAAAGGAATGCAGCTATGGGGCTTTGGGAAAAGCACCAGAATTGAAGTTAGAAAATTTGAGTTTGAGTCAGGGCTTTGCTGCTGACCACTTAAGTGACCTTGGATGAATCCCTTAACAACTGTGTTGCTGGGAATATGAAATGAACTGAAAGTGGGAAAATAAGTGGCTTTCAAGAATTTTCGATTCATTCAACCTTTCATGCATTTAGTATAAGACATGGCAGTCTCTGCTTTTAATGTACCCATTCCCTTTGAGAAGATTTAGAAAGACATAAAAGGCCATGTCTGGCCTCCTATACTCCTAATACCCTACCATGTAACCAAAATTGACTTTTGCCAAGCTCACCAATGACTTCGTTGTCAATAAATCCAATGGTTACTTCTTAATTTTGTGTAACTTTTTAGCAGGATTCCCCATAGTTGATCACTCTCTCCTTGATACAGTGTCTTCCTTGGGTTTCTGTGATCCACTCTCCTGGTTTACTTTGTAGCTGCTCTAAGTCTACTTTTTAAGCCCTTCTTGTATTATCTAAAAGGTATATGATAGAAGTCCTCAAGTCTCAGTCCTATACCCTATTTTCTTCTTACCAGTCGACCCTCCCTACACTTCAACTACTATCTTTTTATAAATGGGCCCCAAATCCATTTATCTTTAGCCTTGCTCTCCTGGGTTCCAGACGCATATAGCCAACTGCCTTGTCAACATCTGCATCAGGATATCCATGTCCTACAGGAATCTTAAACTCCACATGTCAGAAGATGAGTTCATCAACTCCCTCCCCTCTGTCTGTAACCCATCCTGCTCCTCCACCCATTTTCCCCATTTCAGCAAAGGGTAAGAATATCCACTGATTAGTTTAAGCCAGAAACCTAGGCATCACTCATGACAGTGCTTCTCCTCATCCCTCCCATATCTAATCCATCAGCAAGTCCTGTTATTTTTTACACCAAAATATACGTTGGCTTTGTTAAAGTGTCTTAATTCTCTCTGCCATCACCCTAGTGTAAGCCTTAGTTGTGTCTGGGTTAGACCACTGAATCCAGCACATGTTCTCTTAACTGAATCCAGCACATGTACTCTTGCCATTTGCCTGAATGATGTCTTACAAATGTGAATTTTATATTTTCATGTCCCTGTTCAAAACGTTTTAAATAGATCCCCATTGCCCTTAGAATAAAGCCCCAAATCATTACTATGCTCTAGAAGGCCCTGTATGACCTGACCTTTGTCCTTATCTCCAAACTCATTTTGTACCTTTCTCCCATTTGCTTTCTCCTTACTCTACAAACATACTGGGCTTCTTGTCTCAGTACCTTCAGGCATGCTCTTTCTCTCTCCCTTCCTCATATTTCAGATTTTAGTTCAAATATCACTTCCACCAGGAAGCTTCTTCCAACCAACCGTTGCTCTCAGGCTAACTTCATCTACCTGTTTTGTGTTCCATAGAAAGGTTCGCTTTCCCTTCTCTCCACTCAGAACCCATTTCATTACTTGCTCAGTCTTTTTCCTCTTCATATGCTATAAGTTTCATAGGGCAAGAACTGTGTCTGCCATATTCACTAAGCACAATACCTGACATATAGCAGATACCTATTAAAAATGAATCTTACACAAATGTTCATAGTAGCATCATTTATAGTAGCCAAAAAGTGGACACCACCCACATATCTGTCACTTGATTGGATAAGCAAATGTGGTATATCCATACAATCAAATATTATTTATCCATGAAAAAGAGTGAAGTATTTATTCATACAACATGAATGAACCTTGAAAACATATGACAAAGAAGTGAGTCAAAAAAGACCATACATAGTGTGATTCCATTTAATAAAATATGTCCAGAATAGGCAGATCCATAGAGTCAAAAAGTAGATTAGTGGTTGCCAGGGGCTGCAAAGAAGGGGGAATGGGAAATGACTGCCAACAGGTATGGGATTACTTTTTGGGGTAATGAAAATGTTCTAATATTAGATAGTGGAGATCGATGTACAACCCTGAGAGTATAGTAAAAATCACTGACTTGCAGACTTTAAAGGTGTGAATTTTATGATATATGAATTATACCTCAATAATGCCATTAAAATGAATGAATCACTATAAACAATATAAAGATATATCTGCCAATGTAGAATAATCCTGAATGATTTTTAGTTTACTAGAGGGTAAAGAAACAGGGAATAGTCCAGCCTCATCTCATGAATTGGATACAGTCATTTCATGTCTCTGCTTTTACCTGCTTGGGAAGTGACTAATGGGAGAAAAAGCATGGGGTCTTAAATTTAAAAGGACCTCAGAGATTATGTAATTCAACTATCTTACTCTACACAGGCAAAAAGGGACATGCAGTGGAAAAGTGACTCTCCAAGTTCACAGAGCAAATTAGTGACCAGATCTATACTAAAGCCTTTGTCTCTTGAGTCTCATTTCAGGGTTCTTTCCATTATACTCAGCCAAGTCAGCCTTCTTAAGGGTTCTCCCAGAAGCCCTTCACAACTTCTGCTTACAAATTATCATTCACCCCGTCTGTGAGAGAGGCTTAGAAATATAGTTTTTGCTAGTAGGGAAGAAAGGAAGGCAACTTGTAATTTCTACCACACATTCTTTTGCAGAAAATTTTGGACAGGTCAGTATTTTGATCCAGAAGAATCCAGTGTTCTCTCAGGTTACCTCTTAAGTCAGCATAAACATTTCAAGTAGAGTGTGAATACCATAGCCACACATGGAACCCCTTTCATGATAAACATCTCCAGCCTCAGTCAAGAGGCTCAGCAGTTCCTGAGTAAATTGCATTTGGCAGGGACTGGCTGCAAGACATTGCTGGCTCAAATGAATGCAACTTTACTTGTGAAACAAATCAAAGCAACACTCACTATCCTGGAATAAAGAAACATAAGGTGAAAGACCCTTTTAGAATGCAAATTGCAACCTGTTTTGTAAAAATATTGAGCAACTTTTCTGTTGTCTTTTTTTTTTTTTTAAATAAAAGCTCAAAATGTTTTCCTACATGTTCTTTGCTATATCTAATTACAGTGGTTTATGGAAAATGGTTGACAAAAAGGGACAATACTTTTATGTAAAATTATGCTAGAATGTTACAAAAAATGGCAGGAATTTAAATCTTTTTAAACCGTTCACTTTACTCTTGACTGTGGTAGTTTTAGTAAGCTGTGATTAACAGCATTTTCCATGTTTTTCTGTTTGTTTTCTGTAGTTGTTGGAAACAATCTCTTTAAAGTAATAATGTGTTGGGAGGTCTAGGTTGCAGAGGGTAAGCTGGCCTCTTCTCTTATAGTTTACTACAACTTTTCCCCAAGGAAATCTATATCAGTGGCACTGAAAATACCTGAAGCTTGAAGTCTGGAGGACAGAAAGGAAAGGGTGGCTACTTCTTCCCTATATTCTAATAAAGAAATCAGTTCTGCAAAATCCCTTTACCTTTCTTGACTTAGTTTTATATGAACCCTAAGAGTCATGTAATATTTACCATTTGCAGGACAGAGTAAACAATGACAACAATTTCTCCAGAGAAGTTAATTATCTGTCTTGAAGAATGCCTCACTTTTGTTGATCTACTAATGATATTAGATAACATGGGCTGTTCCAAGGCATTTTAATGACTACCCAGGCAATGGCAGTCTTCAGGAAAATATTTCTGACTTCTAATTAACTTAAAAAGTTTCCTTCGGCATTTTTTTTTTTTTTTGGTTGTTGTTGTTTTGAAACTGAGAATGAGGGAAGGAAGCAAATTATATGGTAGATACTTAATGCATTCTTTCTGAATCTCTCTCTAGATGACATAAATTAATGGCTGGTCTCATTTTTCATGCTCCCATGCGTGAAAAGAAAGAAATTAAGACAGTGATGCTCTTTAAGTATTATAAGAGGAATTCATCTTTGATCAGAATTATCCAGAGCTTTCCAGCTCTGGCATCTATGTACTTTACTGAGATACCCCTGGGCCAATGAACCAACTCAAGCTCTGCCGAATGGAACTGTTTCAATTTTAGTGACTCTGGCCCCAAACCTTACTGTCTGTATCTACAGCACTGGGAGAAGACCCTTTTTCGAAATATAAGGAATTCTATTACCCAACTGCCTGGGACAAGTTAAATTAGTCTGTAGACAATTTAACTACAGGAGCACTTGTCTCTAGAAGAACCATTAATTTTGTTTAAAGTAACTATATTGCAATCACTGAGGAATTTCCAAATTTTTCTATTGCCACAGAGCTTTGCTTAAAGAGAAGAATGTTACTGACTATATATTTTTTTCTTGTTCCTCTCCCCACAACAAAAAAGATCATATACACAAATATGTAAAAATGTCAGATATTTAGCTCAATTTTTATTGAACTTTGAATGAATTTTCTGGACAATTAAGGTAGGGCAATTATAGATTAAAAAAGAGAAAGAAAACTCTGGAACCAGCCTTACATCATGCTCTGCATGAATGAGAGTGTCTCACATAAAATTATATGGAAAAATGAGCAGAAACGTATCTGATTAGCACATTTTAGGACATGGAAGCTGTGTAGTCTATTAGTCAAAAGCACAAGCTCACTGAATATACGCATCAGCTTACATTATTGAAGTTGTCAACGGAAAAGAAGCCATACTCTGTAAAATAATTCAAAGAGGTTTATTCTGAGTCAAATCTCAGGACCATGGCCCAGAGCCATGCACAAGACACTTTGCGCAAGTGTATTCAGTGTGGTTGGGTTTCAGTTTGGTTTTATATATTTCAGGGAGATAGGGATCACAGGTAAAGTCATAAATCAATACACGGAAGGCATACATTGGTTTTGCTGGAAAAAGTCGGCCATCTTCCAAGTGGGGGCTTATAGGTTACAGGTGGGTTTAACGATTCTTTGACTTATAATTGGTTAAAAATGACACTTTTGTCTAAGTTCTTGGAATGTTTTAAGATAAGGAAGTCTGTTAATCAGAGACGAGCTATGGGACATATGTTGTGTAAATTGAGGACCTGAAGGTTTGGGTCGCATAGCCTCAGTCCTGTTAATGTGTTACAAAGGATGTCTCTAAGGGAAAGGGCGGTATGATGAGGCATGTCTGATCTCCTTCCTCATGGCCAGCAATTCAGTTTCAGGGAATCCCCTTGGGCAGGAGGGGATCCATTCAGTCATCCAGTGGTGGGAAAGCCTTAAGATTTTATTTTAGTTCACAAAGTTATGTGTCAACTTGCATTTTTGTGAATGTGTAATCCTCAAATGTAACATAGCTCTGCATGGGTCAAGTCCCGCAACCTCAACCACATACTTTTGGCAGGCATCCTCTGCAGCCAAAGTTGCTCTAAAGGAAACTGCTAAAATAGACTCATTTTCCTCGTGGCTTTGTAGGTGACCTTAAGGGCAGCAAGTATTCCTTTGGGGAATTATGTATGTTCATTCTCCATTGGTTTTCTCGAAAGTGATCATATTATCAGTAAAGGGCCCTATTGGTCCCAGGCCTACATTAGAAGTGCCTTTTACAAGATTGCTAGGCCTTCCTAACAGTTAAATAAAAGAAAAAGGCAGACTGTACAGATCTTACCTCTAGTAACCAATGGAAAGCATTTTTGCAGCTAATCTTGCATTTATTGCAATGGAAACAGGGACAAATGGCTGTAATTATATAGAGATGATACCCAATCTCTACTTAGAGCCCAGGACTCTATTAGCAGTGTTCATTCTCCAGGGCATGGCTATTAGCAAGCAGGAAATAAGCTATCTACCTTGAATGAACACAGCTATCTCCCTGGGGAGTTTCATTAGGGATAACAGTAATGCTGCTATGTGCCACCATTAGGCACTGTTCTAAGTAGCTCATGCTAAGTGGAAATGACATTCTTCTCCTAGCTTCTCTCCTCACTTCCTCTACCATATATGACTGCATTATGAGGCTTTGAGATATCCTTCCATAGAAGTATGACCAAGTGTTCCTGTGGTATGGGTGGTGAGCGAAGAGAGATTTGGAGGTGGGCGAATATAGCCAAATAATCTTAGTCTCTTCATTATTAATTAAGCAGGCTTTCTCAGAATAGAACATAGTGCCTCCACTGAGTGGTCCCTTGCTTTGAATTCTAGCCATCATTTTGTATCCCTAGCTCTCCCCCAGTCTCCAGCTACATTCCCTGAATCCTCTCTGACATTTAACTTATTGTGGATTATATATGAAAGTGAAAACTAATCAGATTTTGTCATCATTATTTTCATTGCTTCTTGTTCTTGTTCTTTCTCCGTATTGTGACTTCAGATCTGAGGAATGGTTACAATTCTTGATTATTCGTGATAATTGTGGGAGACATAAATGCAGTTCGTTCAAAGCGCGGCATGGAAAAAGGGAGAACTTTCAAATGGGACAGACCTAGCTCAATTCCTATACCTACCACTTATTAGTTGCCTGATTTGAGGCACTTTACTTAACTTCTGGGAGCCTCATTTACTTTCCTGGAAAATGAGTGCAATGGACTTAATGTTTATGTCCCCCACCCCCTGCAAATTCATATGTTGAAATCCTAACTCTAAAGATGATAGTATTAGGAGGTAGGGCCTCTGGTAGGTGATTAAGTCATAAGGGTGGAACCCTTATGACTAGGATTAGTGCCCTTATGAAAGAGACCCCAGAGAGTTTTCTCACCTCTTCTACCATGTGACATTACAGTTAGAAGATGGCTGTTTATGGGCAAGTAGGTCCTCACCAGATGCCGAATATGTTGGCACTTTGATCTTGAACTATCCAGCTTCAGAACTGTGAGAAATGGATTTCTGTCATTTACAAGTTACCTAGTTTATAGTATTTTACTGTAGTAGCTCAAACAGATTAAGACAGTGGTTCTAAACAGAATATCTTCTCTTGGGGTTTTAGGATTGAAAATTATTCCCCTTTTCAGATTCTGAGTTAGGAGCCACTACCTCTTTGACTTAGAAATGGAGATCAAAATGTCAATTGCATTATTAATAAAGTTGATTTAATCCTGAGACTAATTACTGCTAATAGTTTTATATTCCTCCACCTCAAATTAAATGTATCCAACCAGGCAGTTACATGCAGAACTGGGTAACCACAGTCCTGCCCTCCAAGGGAAAATCTTTCTCCTAAAGTTTTCCTAATGGCTGAGCTGGGGATTTATAGGTTTTCTAAAACATAGACTGAAAACTCAGAAGTGAATGAATCATACCTATCCATTCCTTTCTCTTAATCTACCCAAGCAACTTTTTCCCTGCTCCCTTAGGCAAAAGCTGTGAGTGATGGAGAAAGGCTGGAATTGTTCTTCTTCTACTTTCCTTCCTCTCTATGGAAAGCTGAGCAGTGGGGCATGAGAGTTATCTTAATGATACTGGACTATAGGTTCTTGGTCCCTGAATCAACAGAAATTGGCATTAGACTAGAAAGATTTAGGCAGACAAGGCTTTACCGGGGCTTTTTGTTGGAACAGAATGGGGGGCAGTGCTAGTTAAGGGGGCAACCATACTGGCTCCTGGAACAAAGGTCTGGGGAACTTTTATGGGTTTATAAATAGGGAGATAGGTGTCAGCTTTGAAGTCATCACACGTAGAGGCGGGGTTCTGTTGGCAGCTGTGCACTTGGTGGTCATACTTCTTCTTGCATCAAGTGTATCGTTAGCTTGCTAAATTTCCACCCCTGGGCATGATTTTTAGCATTTAAAATGATGTTATAATGAGGCAAAAGTCAGGAGAAAGTCAGTATGGGGGTCTTTTCTGGCTTGAGGTGATTAGATCCAGATAGGTCTGTTCTCTTTGCAGTCATGTTCCTTATAAGCTGGTGGCAGCACCTCGCTTCATTGGTCCTAGAGGACATTACTCAAAAGAGAGACCATTTGTCCCACTCCTTATATGGGCATGGTCTGAATTCCAGTGGCTAGGAACTCCTTTGGTTTGTCTGCTCTCCTGCAGTTAATTTGGCTGGGTCATGCTTCCCCATGTTGCCTCCCTTTGTCAGAAGTAAGGCCCAAGTCCTGTCCCTATCCTGCCTCATTAAGAGCTAGGATTATTCTGAGTATTAAGTGAGATACTGCATGCCAAGTATCTTACACAGTGCCTGACACATGATAGGAATTCAGTCAGACAATACAGGGGATCAACATCGAGCACTACTCATAGCCATGTGGTTTGGGGCAATTTAGTAAACCTTTCTGAACTTTTGTGGTTTGATCTTAAAATGAAGATGATAATAATTAGCTTCCACAGTTGTAAAAATTAGAGACAATATCTATGAAACGTCCGGCACTTAGTAGGTATTTATTAAATGGCAGCTATTATCATTATTAAGATCCAGTTATTATAGACTGTCTCATAATTTTTTCCTACCCAGACTGACATTTGTGGATATAGTTGGCTTTGGCTTGTACAGCATGGCAGACACAGTCTTCTCACTTACTCATAGTCTAGTCAAGGGGTGAATCGGTGTGAAAGTAGCTGAGAAGCAATGCCAGGACCCAAGGAAAGTATGTTGGGAAACGCAAGCATTTCTGCAGCTCATCCACAGAGCAGCAAACCTGCATGCAAATACTTGTGAGGTGACTGAAATCAGAAGTGTCCATTTTTCCAGTGCAGAACCAGTTTTTTGGCAAGGAATTAGAATTGTACAGTCAAGACTGTCATGGCTTTCACTCTTTCTTAGGCTTGTAAAATATCCTCTATCTGGAGGCCCAGTTCTTCGTGGCCATCTTAACATTGCTGACGAATGTACCCAGTAGGACATTTTCATTTAGTTTCACCTAGGTCTATAAAATAATTGCCAAGCTATTTTAGAAGACTCCCTTAAAATATTTTTTTCCCTGGAGAGCAATCTGTACAATGACATCTTCTCGAAATATCTTTTGCAACCATTTTAAACCTTCCAGTTTGGTGAACTTATTACTGTCATACTTAATTACTGTATATTTTTGGTGTGCCTTTCACATCAAAACCACCATTCAAAACGTTTTGTGATTTGAAAGTAAGTAGTTTACAAAAAAAAAAGAATATGGTACTTTTTCTTATCACAAATCCATTGCAAATGTGAAGATTTATTATCTGGTAGTCAAGACTGGATTGTCCAGTTGTGTGTGGGAAACCAGTGGATTTCATAGGGATTTGGGTGGGGAGACTGGTATGGTAGAGAGAATGGAACATTTTGTTTTTGACTTTTTGTCTTTTTTGGAGGAAGTGGTCTCTAAGAAACATTGTTTTCTTAATATCTTAATTCTAATAGAAGAGTAGAAACACTTTAAGTTAACCCCTGAAACAAATAAGTCGCCTTCCCAGACATTAGTTAGGCACACGACAGGATGGGCTCTGGCCTTGAGGACTGTACTATTTATTTATTCCAACCAGGTTCTAGTGCTTGTAAGAGAGACTGAGTGAAAATAACTCAGCCACACCGCTGGATTAACAAACCGAAGATTGGGGCTTTTGTTGAGATCGTTAATATCATTTAGGTACATGAAGTACAGTGACCCACTTTCTACCTTGCAGAACTGTGCAGAGTAAAAATAGGAATAAACTCTTCTTTTAAACTGCCTCCGTTGGTTGTTGCCTAACAGACTTAAAGGCAGTGTTGGACCTATAAACCTCAGCAAATATTCAAATGGAAATTCCAAAATAGTTGTTTAAAGTTTTCACCCCACTTATAGAGAACAAAATAATCTCTGTGTACTGTGACTGAGTCAAGAAAATATTTGAGGTGGCATTATCAAACAATTGAAATGGGGCCTTTGGTGAGCCAGAAATAAAAAAAACCACCAAATGAGGAATTGATCCTGTTATCCCAAAGGTCAAGGCAGGCCATCAGCCCCAGGAGTTGAAAGAAGGCAATAGTGCAAAAAGCCTCTGGCTCCAGGGGTAGTGAGATGAGAGGAAAGGACATCCCCAGGCAGCTACTCTACCCTGTTCTTGTCTCAAAGGCAAGCTGGTAACACCAACTGAGTAACATACTTATTCCATTCATAAATGTGCAAGTAAATTGAGGGCAATTTGTGTTAGGATTGAATTTACTCCAAAGAACAGGCTCATGTGAATGGTCTGAGCAGACCAACCTTTTTTTAGCTAACCTCAGCTCTGTGGGTAAGTTCAGGAATGCCAACTAACCAAATAAAGAACACAAAAACATGTTACAAAAGTCTAAACTCTCCATGGACTTACGCGCAATTTCTGTTGTTCTTCTGAAATATATTGCTTTTCATTTCTCTAGATTTGGTGTTTAAATGATAGTTGACGATTCCTGTTTGGGGAAACTCATGCACAGATAGCTATTCCCCTGTACGCAGAGATGTGTGAGTTTATTAGGAAATGTCCATCATGTGCTATAACTCAAAAAATATATGGTACACAGCCCTAATAAAAATGAGATGCAGAAACTAAAATGGGTGTGCGCTTCTGTTTTTGTTTGCTGTCTGCATCTGTGTAAATTTAAAATGCGTGCTTCTGTAGGGAAGTTACTGATGCAGTTGTTAGCCAAGCCAGTGTCTTGGGGACAGGCCTTATGGATGCCAGTCTTACAGAGAAAGCAGGCTCACTGCAGTTGTTAGATTTCACAGGACACGCTTTGACCTGTGATATAGCCAAGTTTTTAGTTACAAGCTCTGTCATAACAGAGTTCTGTTTTGTTTTATACAGTTCAATAAATCAACTCTAATAGATATGTCTCTTGCTGGAAAGAACTTAGGACGGGTTTTTTAAAAATGAGGAAACAAGCAGGAAGGATTTGAATACAAATTGAGGTATATAATCATGTGTCTTAGAGGTTATTTGACTGCAAGGAACAGAAAACAGAAATCCTGGCAAGTTCAGCTGAGTAAAGGAAAATGTATTTTAATGGTAAAGGGAGTCTCGTGGAACCCCATCTCACAGGGAATTGGAAATTGTCAGACAGCTCATCTATCCATTTCTTTCTCTCCATAGCCACACAATCTGTCATCTCTGCTTTTTCTGCACAGCTGCTCAATTCTACTTTCTGCAGAACGGCTTCTTTTGCCTCTCTCTTAATTTCTACTT
>RJWJ010011192.1:23044-45013 GCA_004363605.1 Indri indri
TACAGGCATGCGCCACCATGCCCGGCTAATTTTTTCTACATATATTTTTAGCTGTCCAATTAATTTCTTTCTATTTTTGGTAGAGACGGGGTCTCGCTCTTGCTCAGGCTGGTCTCGAACTCCTGAGCTCAGGACTATCCGCCCGCCTCGGCCTCCCAGAGTGCTAGGATTACAGGCGTGAGCCACCGCGCCCGGCCCTTTGTTCAAATTCTTAAGAGAATGGGATTGGCTTTTGCCAGTGAATGATTGATTCACTCCTAGCATGTTTGTCCACCGAGGCAGTGCTGTGGGGGGGAAGGTGTTAACAAAAAATGTACAGCTGTGAGCAATGTAGTTTAAACTACAAAAGTTACTTGAGTACTGCAGACAAATTGACTAATCTATCAGATATAGCCATAATTGTAATGATAATGATGATAAGGATGACTATTGTAATTAAATTAATATAAGACAGTTTATGGAGCTTTTTTTGAGTTGTATTATATACACTGTTATTTAATCTTTACAACACCCCTAAGAAGTAGATATTATTATTATTGTTGTCCCAGTTTTTATTTAAAGGAAAATTTATGCACAGAGAAGTTACATGCCTTGTCCAAGGTCACGTGGCTATTGAGTGATTCAGTCAGACTTCAGGCCCAGACAGTCTGACACCAGGACTATGATGCTCAACTGCCGATTGTGATGATGTCACAATGAATTTGTGAAATGTGGGCTGCGTGATAGCTTCTTTATGAAGGAAAAGAAAAGTTCATTTAAATGAAGGAAGCCCTATTATAGTACATACTAGATACATATATTCAATTCCTGCAATGTCCTTATGTAGGAAGAAAGGGATTAAGACCTCAAGAAATGTTTGCATCTCTATGTGGGTGGAAAGAGAAGGATTACCCTCTCATTTGAGTTAATCTAGTACTTTCAGATAAATGAAATAACTTTTAAATATCCGTGATTAGAGCATTACCCGTTTTTCTTTTTGCCTTCATATTTATTTGAATTCAAATCAAATCTACCTTTTAGCAAAGATCAAGAGTAAGATCCAGCGCTTTGGAGTAGAAGCCAAAGCTGGTGTGTGTGATGTTACTGCCCTCTTCCCGAGCCACCATTTTATTGCTCTTCTGGGAATCCAGTTAAATTACAGCTGCTGATATATCGTGGACTGTGGATCTAAATTCTGGCTTTGACCAAGTCAAGGGCTGGTTTCTTTGGGCAGTATTTCACTTCCTGTTTTATCTGTGCTGTCACCTAAATTTAGCACTTGGACTATACTCCCCGATGTCTGCAGAAGTTTTAAATTATTTTCCAGTGATGCATACCGTGTCCATGCAGAGTTGCCTGTGACAGATTTGCAGTAAAATCCCAGAGCTCTCCAACTCCTTTTTAAATGAATTAGATCAGTAGCTGTCACAGATTTGACTTTGGGATGGGTTGTAAGGTGATGTGTTTCCCACAAAACTGATTGAGTTCTCTCTGGTTTTTTTGGATCCTGCTGTGCAGACCAATCAGTTTCTTGAAAGCAAAAGATGAGTGCTCTCTTTTGGACCTTGGGAAGTATCAAATACCTGGCACATTAAGACCCTTCCCCCTAATTGTAGGAATGACAGCTGTGTGCAGAGCTGTAATAGTGTTCTAAATTGAGGAATCTTGAATAAGACATAAATCTAAATTCCACACCTTTCCTTTTTAATATGGGCTTCAACAAGCATCAGCTGTAATTGGTAGAACAGCCTGACCTATTAATCCATAGATAAAAATGATTCAATTAAAGTGAAATATAAATATTGAAGGTAATGTAAAACCAAATGAAGCACATCACAGAATTTATGTGCAAATAAATTCACTGAATAAAAATTCTCTAGTACATACAAAGTCCATATGCTGTCTTGGAAATGCTATAATTAAGTCAGAGAGTCATGTCATAGTGGCCTTTTCCATCTGCTCTGTGATCTGTTAAGGGACCCATTCAAACAGAATGACAGCTGACCTCAAAATGATATACTCCACTACTGCCCATTTTAACAGGGCTGTTGGTTATGTACATTTTGTCTTCATTTATACTAGGCTATGAGTGATTTTCCATTAAATGACATAAATTGGAGCATGCGGTTTTCTATTAAATGGGTTTATTTAAACCACCATTTTATTTTCCGAATAAAATTTTTTTTCATTTTTCACAAGTAATAGATTATATTGGAGCATTTTTGTTTGGTCTTGTTCTATAAATTCGGTTGACGTTAGAAAGAGATAGTGATTAAGAATAGCAAAATGAAGGCGACCTTCTCTTTTTCTTTCTAACTTTTGGTATCTGATCAAAGCAAAATGGTTAATAGTTGAGGCTCAGGATGTTGTGTATATGTAATTGACATGAAAGACATGTAAAAGACGAGCCAATATTTATAATACTAATTGATTTCATTTATTTTGCTTCCCTCGTGTATGCCTCACTGTCATTCTCGCCATTATCTTAATGTTCTTGTTTCCAATAACACTCAGAAAAGTCATTTTAAAGGCAGGGGATCTGGAGCACAGATGTGTCAGGTGTAAAGTCTCTCATCCTCCGAGACATTAAAATTGGCTAAAGGAAACCCCGCGGAATGGCGCAGCTGAAGATCCAGCATTTGTCCATCTGTTTGTACCCAGGTTACCTTGTGACAGTCTATTTAATTTCTGGTCCCCAGAGTGTCTCTATTTCAACAGTACACGCATATTTCTTTAATTAAAAGGGCACAAGGGGAAAATTGGTAACCTTTGTAACCAGGATGACCTTTGGAAGATTGTTTTTGTTTTTGTTTGAACAAAACAATACGATTTCTAATAAGAGGCTTTGCTCTAGTCAAACTCTCAACTTTTTAGAGGGGATTTTTAAATGTCTCATCTTTGGCTTTGGATGAAAAAAGGAAGAAAAAAAGAAGTTATACTTGGGATATAACTGAGGGTGCTTGAAAACAGGTTTCAAATATATGGAAATTTTAAAACGTTTTAAGTAAAACCTGAGCCACAACCAGAGACAGGCAGTATCCGTGGAATGACCCAGACTAGCTCACATAAAAGACTGGGGAATTACAAAAGACGATAATCAGGAAAATGACTATTGCTCACTGGGTAAGCATGATCTTGACCTAATTGTCTCTGAATTAAATAAGAGAACTTAACTTGCCAATGTGAAGAAGCCACATAATACATGGGATTTTGTGTATGAATAAAATCCAAGTGGAATTTCTTAGCAAAATGTATTTGGGTAAGTCTGTAAGGGGCAGGAACCATATTCACTTATTTATGCAGTCCAGAAACATTTGCTGAGCATCTAATAGGTTTCTGGCATTATTTTAGGTTCAGAGGATGTGTTAGTGAACCAAATGAAGTTTGTGCTCTCATAAAGCTAACATCACACTGTGCGTGTACAGGAGGGGAGAGGGTCCATAGTAAAAAAAAAACCTGTTATCTGTTCTGTACAGGGCCCAGGACCCATTAATTAGCCTTGCAGTTGGATACTGGTTCAAAGATAAATATTTATGAGGCTTTTCTGAAATTGGAAACTTTACACCTAAGGGTATCCCGATGAGCCAAAATGCAATGGACCATATATATACTCACTTCAATGAAATAATATTCATGTCAGCCATTTATTTTGAAAAATTTCCTTTCATTTTACCCAAGTCCATATAGTACTTGATTATAGTGTGCTGGGAAAGATACAGGATTAGGTTCTGCCAAGATACCTTTACCTGGGGTACTTATATCCCAGTGGGGAGAGACAATGATTTCTAATTAAAAGATAAGGCTGGAAACAAGAAGCTCAGCCAGAGAAGGGATGATTGTGGGGGAGCGGGGAGGTCAGGAAAAATTGATTCTTGCTATTATATTTAAGGATTTATTTTCACATTGGGGCAATATCCAAGTTGCTTAGTTCTGTTGGTGAAAGCCTCCAGTTAGGATCGCATCATAGTTAAAGAGTCAGTCCTCGTTTGAACCAGTTTGCTTAGATCTCTCCCCTCCATTTACCCCAACCAGTCATGATACAAATACAAGCCACAAATCACAAGCAGGTGCACATTTTGCCCCACTACTGGAAAAAGGAATGAATCAAACATATCCTCTTTCTGTATGATAAGCGATGCATGAGAATAATTGGTAGATTGATGATCTCAGATTTAGCTGGTGAATCAGAACCATGAATTCTGCCAGACCTTTGGAACAAGAAGTATTTTAAATGGGATTTCTTTGTGGGTGCTGATGGCACTGGTAATGTCGAAGAGGATTATTTAAATATGTGTTTAAATATTCAAGGCTTTATGTGCGGGCATGTAAGTGAACTAGTATTTCTTTTCCCTTGAGTGACCTTGAGACAGGGCTACATTTATCACGCTTCTCATTTTATCATCTTCTGCAATTTTCCTTCAAAACCTACAGGCTTTTAAACAAAGACCATCTATGACTCTAATCAACATACCTGTTCCTGGGCTTCTCGCAAGATGATTTAGAGACAAGGGGCCTCAAACCTGGCTTGGTTCTGTGCTGTAATCGGTCACGGTTCGTTTTGGAGGTGGCAGATTCTCATCAACTTCATTCCTGTTAATCATGTATCTAAATGTAGCATCATCAGAACAATTTCAAGTATTTTTTAAGGTACAACCTTGACTTCCCGTCATTTGTAAATTGGCTAAATTGCTTCACTAGTCATTATTCTTCCCTGTACCACATAGCTTTTATGCTGCCAATAGCCCTTCTCTCCTTTCTGGTGTCTCTCATCATATTACCTATAAAACAGTGATTTTTTTTTTTTCCACTTTGTGGTGGTTGCAGCTAGAATGGGTCATAGGCCATTTCTGAGAATCTGGAGAAAATTATGAACTCTCTGCACACACGCACAGAAATTACACATGCACATGTGGTTTCGCATACATTTCCAGGGGTTTTATAGATTCACGAAGCCCATCCATAGACCTCAGATTACAAATTTTCAGCGTCAAGATTATATGATTCACAAACATATTTAACTGAAGTAAGCCCTATCTATGCCTACTGTTAAAAGAAAAACCGTACACAAATTAAATTTAATAGAGTTTAATTGAACAAAGAACAATTTGCAAATTGGGCAGCCACATCCCCATATACCCGGAACCAGAATAGATTTAGAGAGACTCCAGTGCTCTCGGGCGGTCCAAGAAGATTTATGGACAGAAAAAGGCAAGTGATGTGACATATGGAAAATTGAAGTGAAGTATAGAAACTGCTGGATGGGTCACAGATTGGCGTTTGCCTTATTTGAGCATTGTTCGAACAGTTTGCCGCCTGTGATTGGCTGAAACTCAGTGATTAGCATGATTAAGTTAAGGCCTGTTTACAAATCCAGTTAGGTTATAGTTCACTGTGTATCCAGAAAACCTAAGGCCAAACTTAAAATATATAAGGCAGCTTGAGGTTAAACTTAATTTAACACTACTTATAGGCTTATGAATATTACATTTTTTAAACTGTTAAGAGAAGGTGTCTCTATTTCTGTTTTTTCCTTTCTTTGAATTTGTCTTTGAATTTTGTCACCTTTTTTGACTGTTCATTAAGTTAGCCACAGTGGGCCAGGCACTGTGGCTCCCACCTGTAATCCTTAGCACTCTGGGAGGCCAAGGGGGGAATATTGCTTGAGCTCAGGAGTTGGAGACCAGTCTGAGCAAGAGCGAGAGGCCATCTCTACAAAAAGAAAAAGAATGAAATAAAAAGAAAAATTAGCTGGCTGTGGTGGCATGTACCTGTAGTCCGAGCTTCTCAGGAAGCTGAGGCAGGAGGATCACTTGAGGAGTTTGATCCTGCAGTGAGGTATGATGATGCCATGGTACTTCACCCTGGGCAACAGAGCAAGACTGTCTAAAAACAACAACAACGACAACAAAAAAAGTCACTCAGACAGGTGTATAGATTTTGAATAAAATGTTTGTGGTATGTTTTTAGGATTTATAAATTTTCTTACTTTGCTTTCTTCTTTCTTTCTTTTTTCTTTCTTTGTTAATTTTGCTGAAAGGAGAAGTTTTCAATGTAACCCACACCTTACACAACCATACATTAATCTAAGGATAGTCTCAACATTATTTGTTGCAATGACATTTAGTTCATATGTGGTACTTTCTCTTCCATCTGCTTGTTGTTGATTTCCAGGCACTTAAAAGAGGGAATATTGTTTAAGGTCAAATATATTTATTTGCTACATTTACAATGGTTAATGTTACAAATTCATGAGAGAAGGGATTTTTGTCTGTTTTATTTTCTACTATATCTATTCCTAGAGCTAAGCACCCCGCATGGCAGACAGAAGGTGCTCAAGAAATGTATATAGAATGTATAATGCGGCACTAAAGCATGTACTTTGGAAAAAGCTTAACTTTGTAACAAACCATTTAAGCATCCTAATCCTGCAAGCTTCTTAAACATTCATTCATTTTTCTCCAAGTCATGTGCTAATTCTTTACTAATTCCGGCTGAGTGGTGATTATAGTGACAGGTATCCCAGGAGAGAAAGGCCAGTCAAAATAGCAAAATATTTTTGAAGTAATACAATTTTATTTCATTCAAGCACAGAAATTCTAACTAAACGAAAACTATTTCTATGTAGAAATTCTTTGAGTGTACTTAAGAAATAGTTAATAGTAATTTATTACTTTTTTCTCCGTTATTTACAAAGTGCAGTTGACCCTTGAACAATACAGGTTTGAACTACAGGAGTTCACTTATATGCAGATTTTTTTCAACTAAACAAGGATCGAAAATATTCATATTTACAGGCTATGAAACCCGTGTGTATGGAAGAGTAACAATTCCTATGCATGGGTTCCTCAGGGCTGACTGTGGGATTTGAGTGTTTGTGCATTTTTGTGTATAAATTGAGTTGTGGAACCAGTCTCCCATGTATACTGAGGGGCAACTATACTTAAAATTAATTCTGTCAAGTAGGTTAAACATAGTCCTAAAAAATAGAATTTCAGAATTAGAAGAACCCTTAAAAACTATGTAGTTCAAACTTTTACCCAGTATAGGAAATCCTTTGACAATACCCTTTTGCAATGACAGAACATGCTATTTTTGTAGGCAACCTATCCCATTTTTACAAGATTCTTCCTAAAAATTAACTCAAATCCTTCCTCCCTGTAATTTTCTTGTATTTGGTCATAGTTAAGCCCCTGTAGCCATGTAACACAAATTTACTTTCTCTTCCACATCAAAGTGCTTTATGTATTTGATGGTATCAAATGGATGTCATAGACCCACTATTGATCTAACTTTACCTCATGTTTGGATAATTTCAAGCCAGGAATCAGGTAGAAGAAGCCATTTGGAGAATAGAGATTACATCTAGAGTTTTCTCTCTTATCTGCCCTCCCTTTAGGAAATCACCTCTCAAGACTCATTGATCATGAGGATGTGGATATGGAATCATGCTCACAAACGTTCCTGCATAGTTGACACTGGATATTCCCTATGTAGGCCATGAACACCAGTCATTTTTTTGTGTGTGTTTTCTTTTTTTCCCCTACATATATTGAAAAGCAAACTTGAACAAGGTTCCAAACTAGACTTTTTGGTAAAGATTAATTAAGATTCCCATTTATCCATTTGCTAAAGAAGTAAAATTATTTTTCTTACTGGTTGGAGTTGAGTATAGCAGGTGAATCGAGGTGACTGTGCCATTGGAATGGGCCAGAAATTTTAATTGTGGAAACCAATCTATTCATTTTAGTTCTCATTACACATGCTTAAGCTGGCTAGGTTTGTGTCATGATGTTGTCAACTCTATTAATTTTCTATAAATACCAGCATAACATTCCTTTAGTAACAAATACAATCAGGCAACATACCAGAGATTTAGTATTTTTTCTAAGTTGAGCAGGCATTGCTTTAAAGTTCTGTCAGAAGGGCATCACCACATCCAATAATGAGCATAGCCCTCCCTCTGCAGTCTTTGATATTTTTCCCAGAAATAGTTTTGAGTGTCGGAAATTAAGTACAATGTAGCAAAAAGCTACGAGCGACAACTAAAATTTCATCTTTGCCTTCTTTTTTCGCTCTGAAAACTTCAGTCTGGTGATATTCCTTCAGTTTTTTACATGTGTGCTACAGAGACTCCCAAAAGATCAAGCAAGGGAAAGAATTTAATTGCTAGATGCACTTGAGTAGATCTCAGAGAAGAACAGGGTAATCATTGAAATTATAAAGCAGTGAGAAATCAATAACTTTTTTCCCCACCAATGGTTTCAATATTTGGAAGACTGACAGCCTTGGAAACAGACTTTTTCATTCCAGCAAAGGAAGAAATGTATTGCTAACTATCTCCCCAAATGCTATCAACCAAATATTTGTTCAATGTATTTTATCATAGTTTATTGTTTTACTTTATGTGTAGGTACCTGCTTTATATCCTAAGTCACATGACTGAGGACCATCAGTGGCTAGTTTGAGCATGAGTTATATATGGTGATTTTGTAGGATAAGAGATTTTTAGGATTGGGAAAAAACTGAGATCTTCTCAGTTTCCAAACATGTTAGGCTAAGAAAATTTTACACTTGGAGAAGTAAAGTGGCTTATCCAAAGTCACACAGCTGGTTCATGGGAAACAGTGGTAAAACTCTCTGTGTGACCTTGTTTACAAGTCCTTAGTCAACAAAATTGGGAATGGGAACTAAAAATAGTTTCTTTAGGTTTTTATACGAAATTTGAACCTTGCCAAATAAGTTGTATACAACTAAGGACTTCTTGTGTGTAGGCCATTCTTTGGTGTCTCTAATAGCTGTGTTAACTTTTATATCAAGAGGTTACCACAGGGAAAACTCAAACTAAAACGCTTCGCTGTGGAATAGACAAACAAATGAAAATAAATTTTTATTGATAATTTTAAAAATAAATAAACACTACAGATATTAATAGAAGACAGCCAACTTCCAGAGTGTACATACATATTCAGTTTAATCTCCTAGATTTCATTCCATTTAGAAATATGGGAAATATTGCAACACATATAGTAGGCAGATGTTTTATGACAATGCATTATGATTTGGTATATGATTTACTTACAACTGAATTGAAATAATCCAAAGAAGTACGCTATCCATCTCCAATTTCTTCTACTTAAATAACTTGTATTAACCCCTAATCAGTGCCTATAGAAAGGATCTTATAGAATTCTTGATCCTCATTTTTGTGTCTCTGGGCTTCCTCCATCCAAGATTTGCTGAAATATCTCCTTTTTACTTCTAGACTATAGTTGCTCAGTCTTAGTTAGTTTATTTATGCACTTGTACAAAAATTGGTCTGTAAGTGTCATGACTTTTTCTCAGTCTTCCCTCTTCCTATTCCCCTGTACTACCCTCCTCGTTCAGAACAAGTTACCTTATACTACTTTCAACCAACATTAACAACATGATATGTATCCTTGCACAACTTTCTAAACACATCAGCTAGTATGATGCATATAGCTCATTAATTTTCAAAATTAATAGTGTTGCGAGGTGTGACTATATCACAATTGATTCAACCATTCCCCTAGTGTTTACTGATTGTACACATTTTACAATGTTGCTGACCCATGCTGATCTTTCTTTTGCTTCAGATTCTATATATTTTCTACCCTGATTAACCCACTTCTTCTAGCAGTTGCTTCTAGTTTGCCTTGCATTGCCCTCTAGTGATGTCTTGTATTTATGCTGTAGTTCTATCAATTAATTGTCTGCTTATTGAGGACATGCATGTATTTTGTCTAATATTAGCCATACTACAAAACTAATTGTGTCTACAAAACAAGAGTGTCAGGCTGATAATTTGGCCATGGTAGCATAGAAGTTTTAGAGCTGTCAGTCCAGACTAGGGAAGGATAGAAGAATCTCAGAGCCTAAAACTTTTCTATTATATAGTTATTTCTGTCAAACCTTTAATTTTGTTTCTAAACCCAAGAGTATATCTCTTCTATGAAGATCCTTAGTTCTGTGGATTTTTTTTTCTCCTATAAGTTATGGTATCTTATTTCCATTGCTGTGGCTATAACAAAAATACCTTGGACTGGTAATTTTAAAACAACAGAAATTTATTGCTGTCAATTTCTGAGGCTAGGAAGTCCAAGATCAAGGAACCAGCTGATTTGTTGTCTGGTGAGGGTTTGTACTCAGCTTCATAGAGGGTGCCTTCTTGATGAATGTCCTTCCATGGTGAAAGAAACAAAGAAGGGTGAACTTGCTCCCTTGGGTGCTTTTGTAAGGGCAGTAATCTCTTTAGTGATGACTGAGCCCTGATGGTTTAATCACCTCTCAAAGGCCCAGTCTTTTAATCCCATTACATTGGGGTTTAAGTTCTAACATGCAGATTTTGTAGGGACATATGCATTCAAACAATAGCATATGGCTCCCTCCCAGATCTTTGATTTTTGTCTCATCTCCCTCCTGGCTCTTTGCCAGCATGGTTCATTTATTGGCAGAATAGAAAGACCTCAGGGGTTTTAGACATGAGGGTCATTCCTAATCTCAGGTCAATCTGGAATTGCTGTTAAAATTTGTATCTCTGAGTCCCAGATCAACTATTTCCTAATTTACATATTGAGGATGCCCTGGGATTAAAGCGTTTCTTAGTATGCAACCCAGTACCACAAACCTTTTGAAAACTAGGTGATCCTTCTTGACCTTTTTGGTCTAGATGCCCTCACCATCCACCAAGGCCAAGTTCACCAAAGCTGAGGCAACCAGTCTGTTTAGAATCCTTCAGTGCTTCTCCAACTTATCCAGATTAAAGTGCAAGTTGATTAGAATGAAAAACAAGGCCTTACATCATCTCTTCTCATCCCACCTATGTTCAGCTTAATTTTTTGGGACTTCTGCTGCTGCTGCTGGTGATGATGGTGATAGTCCTGGTGATAATAGCTAATGTTTATTCAGTATTTCCTATATGCCAGATACATGTATTCTGTATTTGAATCTTCACCAAACTCTTATAATGTACTTACTTTTGTTATGCCCATTTCAAAGATGACAAATCAAGTATCAAATGAGTTAAGTAACATGATATCACAGAGCTAATAAGTAAGAGAACTAGGAATGTTTGCCTAAAAAAAATCCATTTGCTTAACCACTACTCCAGTGCTTCTCAAATATTATTGTGCATAATAATCACCCGGACTGCTTAACAAAAAAACCCTGATTTTTCAGACCTAACCCACTAGATTCTGATTCAATAGGTCTTGGTTTAGGGTCAAGCAATATGTATGTTTTCATAGCACTTCCAGGTGATTCTGCTGTATTACAGTCCACCATTTGGGATGTACTGTTCTATAGCAGTGCCTCTCAAAATTTAATATGCATATGAATCAAATCCCCTGGTGACCTTGTTATACTGCAGATGCTGTAGGTCTGGGTTGGGGCCTGATTTTCTGCATTTCTAAGAATCTCCCAGAGAATGCAAATATTGTTGGTCTACAGATCACTCTTGATGTAGAAGTCTTACACTATATACCTTAGTCAGTGGACTAAGATAAAATGCAAGTCCAGCATTAATATGGGGGTTAATATCAGTTGAGTAGTATGTTATACAAATAGATATATCCCAGAAAACTCACATGTGCATCTTATTTCTGTTATTTGAATGCCATTTGCACACTGACTTTCAGGATCACTTCAGAGTTACTAACATTATTTATTTCTAATAGATCTCTAGTAGCCTATCACTTCAACTTTATCAGTCAAGTACTTAATAAGGAATGGCCTCTTGAATAAATATTGAAGTACTGTAGAAGGAAGAGCTTAGGAGATAGAGAAAGCCTGGGGTGAGTACCTTAGTAAAGTGAATGAACTCTTTGTTATGTAAATAAGAAATTTAAAAAAAGGAGAAGATAATCTTATATTCCTAGATCTGAAAAGGACCAGAGAAACAATCAATCTTTCTTTCTTTCTTTCTTTCTTTCTTTCTTTCTTTCTTTCTTTCTTTCTTTCTTTCTTTCTTTCTTTCTTTCTTTCTTTCTTTCTTTCTTTCTTTCTTTCTTTCTTTTTTCTTTCCTTTCTTTCCTTTCTTTCTTTCTTTCTTTCTTTCTGACAGAGTCTTCCTTTGTCCCCCTTGGGAGAGTGCTGGGGCATGATTATAGCTCACTGCAAGCTCAGACTCCTGGGCTCAAGCAATCCTCCTGTCTCAGCCTCCTGAGCAGCTGGGGCTACAGGTGCATACCACCATATCTGCCTAATTTTTCTATTTTTGGTAGAGTCTACAGACTGTGTGTTGATCTTCCTCAAGCTAGTGTCAAACTCCTGAGCTCAAGAGATCCTCTGGCTTGAGCCTCCCAGATTGCTAGGATTACATGTGTTAGCCACTGGGCCTGGCTTGGGACTAAAAATTTTATTTAGACTTTTAGTTTTATAGATAACAGAAGAAAGGTAATAAAGGAAAGGTAGTATGACTAAATTCACACTGGGGATTAGTGGGAGAGGTGGAACTCAAACCCTATTATGGTTGGAGTTTTTATTTATTTGTCCTTGTTGGGTGGTTGTTTTTGTCGTCAAAGAATATTCTCAATTCTATCTTAGATGAAGTGTTTGTGAGCTGTATTTAAGGGGAAAGGGCCCAACACTTACAACTATTTCTTTTAATTAAATATGACTCTAGACCAGGGTCAGAAAGCTGGGTTTTTTAATATGTAGAAGGCAAAGTAGCAAATATTTTACATTTGGTGAGGTATGTAGTCTCTGTCACAACTACTCAACGACTGCCGTACTATGAAAACAGTCATATATAATTACATATGTAATATGTATCTGTATATAAACAAACAAACATGGCCGTGGACACAGAATGTTGAATTTTCTATAATTTTTGCATGTGAAGAAATATTATTGTTAGTTTTTAAAAACCATCTTAAATCATAAAAACTATTTTTTGTTCCTAGGCCACTACAAAAATAGACAGCAGACTGGATTTGGACCGGGGACCATAATTTGCTGATCCCTCCTATAAATTAGTTTAGTTCTTCCAAATGCTAATATAATCTTTTCTCAAGTTGAGCAGGTATTCCTTGAGTATTATATAGGAAACAATGTAGTCATTCAAAGTTCACTGGTAGGATTAGTGTTATTACGTGAATTTTGGTTACTTGGGAAAGCTAACAGAGGTAAACATGAGCTTATGAGTGGACATCTCTGCTTTGCTAAAGTATTTCTAATCTCTAGGAAGGAAAAGAAAGGCCCAAATTGGTAGGCAAGCCATAAAACAATTATTTCATGATAGCCACACTAGTCTTTTTCATTAAAGGGGCATTGCACTTCTTTTAAAGCAGCCTGCGAACTGGCTGCCATACTCTATGTTACTCTCCAGTGGGGAGGATGGGAAATTTGCTGAAGTTTTAATGTGGCCTATTCCTTTAATTCATGGCAGGGAGGCAGGAAAATGACAATAATTTGAAAGCAACTGATATATAGATGGCACTTGGTCAAATACCAAAGGTTTCAGGGAAAGTCCTTTTGGTTCATTGTCAGATCACACCAAAGTACCAAGAAAAAAAAGAAAATGTCATATTAGCATAGTTGTTTTGCAAATGTCAGCTTTAACAATGCTCAGGTGACAAAGTTGTTGCTCCACCATTTATTTATTTATTTTAATCAAAGGAAAATCACAGTTGGAAATTAAGCCATCATGTTGTCAAATGCTATTAGCCCTTTTTAGCTTTATTCAAAATGGTGGGTAGGTTGTCTCCTCTCAAAAAGGTTCAATAAGATAATTTTCAGCATTTAAAATACGTAAGGGTCTTTATGATAATAACAATCAACTTAGAATTCAGGGTTCTTTAAAAAAAAATACAGGTTTCCAGGGAAAAAACACAAGTACACATTTAACCACTGCAGCATGATAATTTCCCAGACTGTCCAGCTTTGGGATAACCAGCTGCAATAGAAAGATGGCCAAGAAAAGGGGACGATGTGCCTTCCACCCTACTTCCTGTCCCATACCAATAACTTTTCCTGTAAAAAGTTATCCTATGAGAAAACCTAGAAAAAGGTTCTTGCAAGGGGTATATATGAAAGAAAGAATTGAAATCTCAGAATATTTTCTAAGAAGAGGTTATGTCGTTTCTTGTATTCCATGTATTGTGATTAAAGCAGAGAGAAGACATTTTTGGGCAAACTCACTAGAGGGACAAGTACACAATTTGAAGTTTCTTAGGTTCTTAGAGATGGAACTTAATTGAAATCAATATGGGAAAAAATAGTATAGAAAGTGCTTTTCTGAACATCGGATACTCGAATCAGCTAAAAGTGTGATATGTGTAGAGTTCCTTGTGGAGTTGAAGTTTATTCAATAAAAATGTTTCTGTGAAGTAACATTGCTCTCCCTGTTTCATTGGCAACAGTTGAATTTCAGAATCGCCACCATTGTTTCTTTTTCTTTATAGCATCTACACTTTGATAAGTCTGAAGATATCCATAATTATCTAAAAATGTACCAAAATATTGAAGTATAGGCAGATTATTGGAAATACTGTGTGTAAATAGAAACTCTGAATAAAATTCTATTTCCTCCACTGATTTTCATGATTTTAGAGAGATATATAACATTATTTTCATTGACCCTTATTAGACTGTGGTTAATAACTCTTTAGCATTATTTCTTTTCCCCCCATTCCTAACTTTTGTCAAATAGCAAGTTATAAAAAAAAGATTTAAGTGTATTTGTAGCTAAGAAGAATTTAACTTTTATATTTTCTTTATAAAAAAACCAATTTTCATACAAATAACTACCTCAGTTTATCTGCTCTTAATTTTAGTAGTTTAAGCAATGGATTCTACATGTGTTGTGTGTGTGTGTGTGTGTATGTATGTATATACACACCTCCAAGTGTCCTTCAAATATATTCTCACGACAGTGATAAAGATAGTTACAGGCCGGGCGTGGTGTCTCGCACATGTAATCCTAGCACTCTGGGAGGCTGAGGCTGGCGGATCCTTTGAGCTCAGGAGTTCTAGACCATCCTGAGCAAGAGCAAGACACTTTCTCTACTTAAAATAGAAAGAAATTATCTGGATAACTGAAAATGTATAGAAAAAATTAGCCGGGCATGGTGGAACATGAGTGTAGTCCCAACTACTTGGGAGGCTGAGGCAGAAGGATTGCTTGAACCCAGGAGTTTGAGGTTGCTGTGAGGTAGGCTGATGCCATGGCAGTCCAGGTCGGGCAAAAGAGTGAGACTCTGTCTCAAAAAAAAAAAAAAAACAAAACAAACAAACAAAAAAAAGATAATTCCAAATTATATTTTTTTTGTTTTAGTTCAGGCTACTATAACAAAATACCTTAGACTGGGCATTTTATAAACATCAGAAATGTACTGCTCACAGTTCTGGAAGCTGGGACATTCAAGACCCGGGTGCTGGCAGATTCTGTGTCTGGTGAGGGCTTGTTCCTCTATATGTCCTCACATGGCAGATGGGTCAAACAAACTCCCTTAGGCCTCTTTTATACTGGCACTAATTCCATTCATGAGGCTCCACCCTCATGACCTAATCACCACTCAAAGGCCCCAGCTGTTAATATGATCACCTGGGGGATTAGGTTTCAACATGAATTTTGAGGGGGCAGCAACATTCAGGTCATAGCATTTTTATAGTACACCACCACAGAAAGACCAGTAGATGCTTTCTTATTAGAAAATGAGACATTTTATCACTTTTCTATTTCTGTGAGAGATATTGTAGCTTTGTGTTTATAACATTGTCTCGCTAATCTTGAACTGAATTTTTTTTCCATTTTCTTATTGACTTTTTCAGCTTGGGTGATTTATGATGCCACGGACTGCTTTTATTAACTGTAAACATTTACCTGTGATGCCAGAATAATTCAAAGTTGATTTAGTCATGTTAATTACTCGATAATTTCAGTGAGTAAATTCAATTCAACCTCTTTTTTTTTTGATACAATTGGCCAATGGCTTAAATGAAATTCTGGTAGACAAATAAAAATTGTAGAACCACTAGTTTTATGGAGACAGAGCCATATTGTGGGCTTTTACCCCACCTGATGTTATTGAATCAGTATAATGTGTTGTGCAATCACTCAGGCATTCAACAAATATTTATTGATTGCCTATTATGTGTTGAGCACTGTGCCAAATTATAGAGATACAATGAGGAATAAGACAGTGTCCCTCTCCTTTGTATGCTTACAGAATTATTCAAAGGTAGTCACTTTGCTTTTCTGACTCTGGTATCAGCATTGTGATTTTAATAGCCAAGTAGGGTTTATCTAGTTGAGATATTTAATACTGTCTACAAGGGTTAGAGATCTAAGAGGCAAGAGAGGTTTTATGAAGAATAAAAGAAAGAGTTCGTAATTATGGAGTCCCAAATCCTGTATTGAGGGTTGTACACATTTTACAAGGCTATACAATGAATGCTCATGTCAGCCTCCATTTATTCTTCTGAAAGGAGCTAGTGGTAGTCCTGGCCAATTATGGATCTTCTTGAGTGTTCCCTATATTGGTACCTAATCCCACTGAGTCTGATCTCTAACTTTTTTTAATTGTAAGACCTTTCATTCTAAGACTTAATCTTGGGTCCATAACTCCAGAAATTACTGTGAAATTTCTATACCTCTCCACCTCCAACTAGAGTTCGCTCTCTCTCGTCTCATTACATAGACCAAACTTATTCCGTTGGTTGTGACCAAGATGGGTCAGAGAAAAAGAGGGGTACTACTTTGGATAAGTCATATCTTACTTGGATTCAGAGCTTTGAACAAGTACGTCCACTTGGTCCACTGCTATTTTCCCATGCCATCTTCTGGGTAACACAATCAAACAATCCCAGGTAATGGTAGTTACAATTTAATATATTTAATAAGTATGTCTTCCCATACCTTATGGGATACACTAGCATGAGTATTTTCCTCCTCTTCCTTTTATTTCAATTCTCAGAAGTTTAACTGTTGCAATTGGTTACTGGAGGTTCAGTAGCAGTTAGAACAGCCATTAAATGATGTGATGTATTTGTAAGATTGCCCCACAAATAAATATGCTACAGTTATTGAGTTTCATTTTTTTCAAAGGCTGTCAAAGCACCAGAATTAGTTGTTTGTTTATCGAGATTATAATAAAACATTTCAAAAGAAAATCTTTATGCTATCCAGGCATTTCATTCTCCATTTGAAGGCTACATGATAGGGAAAGACTTATTTTGCAATAGTACGGATAATTGCTAACTAAATATTTTTGACACTCCTAATACAAGAAAGTAGAGCTAGAGTGTAGAATTAAACTGTAAGGTCCTTGGGAATATGAGCTATTATCTTAAATTATATCTTATCCCTAGTAACTGCACGGTGATGAGTACAGAAATGCTCAAAAATTATTTGATGGTTTAGAAATGTAAAATACTCAAGTTGATAATTGGTTTCTGCTCTAGCGTAGGGATTTCACAGGGAGTTTGGGAAATCTCCACCTTTCCTAGTTTCCACAAGGAGATATTTTATGCAGATGGCCAGATCCCCCTAATGACAACTGCATTTGCACACTGTGTCAGGAGGGGTTTAGGGTTTTTAATTACTGGTGGTGGTTCTGCTCTACTGAAACCTTAAGCAGAGGTTCTAAAAACACAAGCTGTGGATTTCGAACTAACTCTACATTTTAGCACTTTCTTGGGATTGCCACCACAGTGAGACATGAGAGAGAAAAGAGTTCCACAGAGGGCCTAGAAGGCAGTATCATCAGCCTAAATGGAATCAGTTCTATGTATGTCAAATAAAGCGTGGAATTAAGACTAATCACAAGCATCAAGGAGGATAGTGTTTAGTGACTTCACACATTATCGCATGTATTCAAGTGTTAACAAGATGATTATTCATTGCACCCGAATATGCATCCAGGTTAATGTTTTCTTATGGAAAGGCGATTTCATCAGGATAGTGTTTATTCACATTGATCCAGCTGACTTCAGAATATGGTATATATTTTTCTGCACCCAAGTACTGTGTTGTAAGGCCCAGGCTTATATTAGATTTTCCCTGGTATTAATTTTGCTTACTTTGACCTTTATCGCCTGTTCCACCTAAGCCCTCCTTTCTAGCCAGTTGCAAATGGATGCTGTAAATATCCTCCACATTGGAATGTGCAAATATGATCGTATTTTCTGTTACTCTCTGCTATGTGCTGTGCACAATTGCTATGGAATAAATGAGCACTTAAATGACTGTAGTGAGTCACACTGTTAAGGAGGGTGTACTCAAGTATGGTGTGTGTTTATAAGCACGAATTGACCCTAAAGAGTGTTAGCATAATTTGCTCATGGTGTATGTATTCAGGTTCTTTAGAATAACCAAAGTCATCATCTGAATATTATAGTATTATCTCAATGTTTTAGTTGACAGTTTGTAACAATAACAAAATTACCCATTTTCTTCTAACTCCCCGTCATTGTATCACTGACTTTTTGCATTATATGGTAAAACAGAGTAGCAAGAGATTAGAGAAGCAGGCATAAAGAATGGGCAGGACTAATGTGGGGAAATTTTCTCAAGAAGTCAACTTCAAGGTTAGTTTGTTAAGATGAGAGGAACTTGGGTGAAAGGGCAGTAGAGCCAAATTAGAAAGCCCTGTTCCATCCTCTTATGCCTTGGCATGGAGAGTTCTTAGGTAGAGATAAAGCTTTATCAATTTATATGCATAAAGTCATTCCATGCCCTGCCAAGTAACCCAAACTAGGAGTGTGGTATCTGAATCCTTGTGTGCTTTCTGGTGGAAGAATGAAGACTTATAGGAAGAGAATCTTAATGAATAGGGAGGGAGGAATATCAGATGGCCTAAGGCATGCAGAGAGATTAGCTAGCACTGGAAGGCGGGCGGGGGTCGGGTGGGGGTGGCTGTCTTTCCACACATTTTAGAGTTGTGCTGTTAATGCAGTAGACACTAACCACATGTGGCTATTTGACTTTAAATAAACTAAAATTCAGTTTAATTAAAAATTCATTTCCTTAGTCTCACTGGCCACATTTCAGGTGCTCAATAATGGCATGTGGCTAACCACTGCTATATTGAATAGCACAGACACAGAAAATTCCTACCATTGCAGAAAGTTCTATTGGACAGCAGTGTTCTAGAGCAATGGCCAGAAATAACAATTTGACAGACTAGGTGATAGGAAGCCCTTGAGGACTATGGGAGCTGAAGTGACTACAAAATCCTTTTTTTTTTTTTTTTTGTGAAGAAGCCAGAACACCAGTGGTATTAAATGACAAAGCAACAAACAAAAGCACAAATAGGCATCTATTTTGCCCTCCTTGAAAGCTTAACTGCATCTCTGTAATGGTTTCCACTTTAAGAGTAAATATGGCTATATATTTCAATCAAGGCGATTGAGGGCTTCTTTTGTTTTTATTTTGTTTTGGTTTGATTTGGTCTGGTGTATTTAACTAAAGACACCTGGCTCATCTAGCGGTTAAACTCTCAGCTATTTTAGTGTCATTTTCTATGTGAAACTAATTGTTGTACGCCCCTGAAAATACAATCTACTCATGGGCAAGGATAATGTGATGCAGTTGTTCCCAGTAAGTCCTTCTTGAATTAAAGGGTGGCTGTCTGCCTGTGCTTAGTCAGATGACAGCCACTAGTATTAAGTCTTCATTTACATCCTTTCCAGAGGCCTCAACTGACCAGAAAATCCATTCAGAAGTTTCAAATGTTACCTTATAGGAATTATTTTTCAGTCTTTCAGTCAATAACAGAACACCTGCCATCTTTGAGGCACTATTAGCAGTCCTTGTGGAGCTTATGAGGTTAAATTAGGCACTCCCTGCCCTCAAGGAGTTTATAATCCAATAAGATATAATTTCAAAAAATGTTGAAAATGAAAATCACCAAAAGAGAGGTAAAGGCAAGGTGCTATGTGAAGTTAGAGGAAGAAAGAACTCATTTGGCCTGGGGAACTGGAAGGTTGGCTATTTATTGAGGACCTATTATCTACCACGTTTTTAGCGTGTGTTACCCCACTGTTATGCTCCGCCATGCCTCAAAGGTTCATTCTGTTATAGAAAGAATGCATTTTGAGAATTCCCTAAATATGAATACTCTTAGAGTCCAGAGGGTGGTACACAGCATTCTTGACTTTGTAGCCCGCGGAAAGTCAGCCTCGAATTAGCAGTTGGGTGTACCTTCCCTCTTCCGTTTTCCACCTCTCTGCCCTCTCCCTAGAATCTTGGCTCCATCCTGCTAGTGGCCCATATGGTGGAAGCCTGTGAGACTATCCTTCCTGGATCCATGCCGGTTCTTTGTAGACTTCCACAGAAATAAGGTTAAATCCATTTGGATTCTTGATAGTGGAACCCCTATAAAGACAAATATTATAAATCTGTTTCTAATGCTAATAGTTTCTTGTGTATAACTTTGCCTTAAGGTACTAAAAAGAACCCTTACCATACATAAGGGGTAAGGGTAGAAGGGAACTATAGAGGCATAGCTCTTCCTCCTGCTCCTTCTCTCCACACTCACATACTCACATTACCTTATCTAACCAGAAAAGATTGTATGGATGACATCAAGGAATTTAGATTTTTTTTTTTTTTTGAGACAGAGTCTCACTCTTTTTGCCCGGGCTACAGTGCCGTGGTGTTAGCCTAGCTCACAGCAACCTCAAACTCCTGGGCTCAAGCGATTCTCCTGCCTCAGCCTCCCGAGTAGCTGGGACTACAGGCATGCGCCACCATGCCCAGCTAATTTTTTCTATATATTTTTAGCTGTCCGATTAATTTCTTTCTAATTTTAGTAGAGACGGGGTCTCGCTCTTGCTCAGGCTGGTCTCAAACTCTTGAGCTCACACAATCCGCCCCCCTCGGCCTCCCAGAGTGCTAGGATTACAGGTGTGAGCCACCGCGCCCAGCCGGAATTTAGATATTGAATATGGTAAAAGAACACTGTGTATAAAAGGACAAATTCAAGTGCCAGATTTTTTTTTGTTCTTGCTGTTGTCATTGCATGTTTCTTTGTTGTTCAATGAAGCATGTTATACAAAATAAGTCACATATAGATTGAATTCTGACCAGTCAATAGTTAAGTTTGAGAAAGGGAAGGGACTATGGAAGGGAGCAATGGGACATAATGCGTGTGAGGTTGGTAGGGAGAGACTAGGTTGGGGAGGGTCCGAAATGCCAAGTAAGTGTTTTTTTTTTTTTTTTTTTTTTAGTTTGGGCTACTATAACAAAGTGTCATAGAGTGCATAGTTTATAAATAGCAGAAATTTATTTCTCAGAATTTTGCGGGATGGGAATCCAAGATCAGGGTACCAGCATAGTCGGGTTCTGGTGAGGGCTCCATTCAGGGTTGTAGATTGCCCACTTATCAGTGTATATTCATATGGTAGAAAGAGGGCATAGTAGCTTTCATTTCTCTTCTTGTAATAGCACTAATCCCATTATTGAAGGCTCCACCCTCATGACCTAATCACATCCCAAAGGTCCCACTTCCAAATACTACCTAATTGGAATTAGGGTTTGAATATATACATTTTGAGGGGACACAGACCTTCAGTCCACTGTAGGTAGGAGATTAGTTGGTAGAAAACAAGGAGGCAAATTGTCATCTAATGTGACTTCAGCTATTTAAACATGAGACATACTGCTTGCTCTTAATGAACTAAACTCATGGTCACACAGACAGATGTCATCTAGCACAATGGTAGAAGAGAATGTATGGTAGGGCTGCCTACTTGATTCATTCCATTACCATCAGACATGGAATAGTTCAAATATGTTAAGGTGAAGAGGGAGAAAAAAAAAAGAAAACAATCTTTGACCTTAGGAACTTTATGGTTTAATTGTAGAATAAGTTGTGGTCACATTTAACATGAGCGAAGAACACTGTAACAGAAAATACTACTGAAATCTCAGTAGGCATTCTCCTTTTGCCTTTTTATCAGAATTCCAATTTTGTTGTTGGTAGCAACATGCCTTCTCAGATTCACCTGTAGCTAAGTGGCTATGTGACA
>RJWJ010011193.1:0-45002 GCA_004363605.1 Indri indri
TATATAAAAAGCTTTAAAATATAATTACATTTCCAAACTTGAGATGGAATGAAACATTTTTAAAACAAATCTGTCAATTATACTTCTACTTTTAATCTGATAGGGTTTTATTTAATTTTGGTTTTTATTTGGATTCGCATGGTATTGTTTTGTTTTAGAAGCAATTATAAAAGATATGTGCATCATTTGGATATTTGCTACTCCAGATTACTTCTGTTTATCTTCTCTTTTTTTAGTTCCTCCTAAAAATTGGAATTGGCAGTCAAAATTTAGATAGAAAGACTTACGTGCCATACATAATACTTATGGGTTACCTATTGTTATTTTAAAAGTGTACTGATGTGTAATGTTTTACATATCCCTTTATTTTAAAAATACATTTAAATTTTTAGTCTTGAGCTTTAATTGAATTTTTTCCTATGGATTTTTTAGAGGGGAGTATTGTCCTTTACCTAATATATAGCTTGAATTTCTAGTATTCAGGGAAAAATATCTTATACAAGATCTTTATGTAATTGGCTTTAGTGGCTGTGGATGGGGGTGTCATTAAAACAATGAGAAGAATAACAGTACTGTTTTCCTGGTTTTGTCAAGCACACCATAGAACAGCACTTAATACTCTTCAGAAAGATTTTTTTTCCCTCAATAAAAAACCCAATTGACACAAAGAGAAAGTCCAAGAAACTCTCCAATTGCTTTTTGCTTTCCCTTTTTCTCTCTTTTTTTAAACCTTTGGTTGAATGTTTTCATCAATCACATTGACTTACTGAAGTTGTAATTTCTACATAAAATAGAGAAGTTGATTTCTTTTAAACTGTTATTAGCCACATTTCCAGATGAAATGCCCAGTACTTCTTGGAAAAGGTTATCAGTTAACTGATTTGCAGTCTGTATCATTAAGCTTGACAGAGGTGTGAAAAGGAAACATAGATGTTTGCCAAAGCCCTGGTAGTGGACAAGCTGTGTCATTTACATGGTTCATTTTTTAAACAGTACAACTATAGATCTTTTATAAAGCCAAAATGTGGCCAGAATTTGTAATGAGAGTGTTAAAAGTTACATAGTACACTGTTTCCATGAATGTACCTTAATTTCTTCTTAAAAGATTATAACCTTTGTGTTGATTCCATTTTTTATGCTGCTTTTAAGAAGAAATAAAACTGAATACTCAAGTACTTTGTGACTGATTCCTAGGCAAAATGCTGACCAGATGAATTGATGAGATTGATTTATAATCTATTCTCTGGTGTATTATGTGAATTGTACAAAAAACATAATTCTTTCATTAAAATTATCTGTACTCAATGATAAAACAGACAACCCAGGAGATAGGAGTGACCTGAGAGCACAGCCACCGCCACGAGCCTCCTCAACAAGCCTAAGAGTGAGATGAGCCCAGTTGGCCAAGAACAACACTGGAGGGCTCATCAGTTGCCACGATAACAAGAAGCTCCTGGACCATGTGAAAGTTTTCAGTGGGTGCTGGAGAATGTGAAGGAGACGTGGACCCAAGTCTGCAAGGGCAAGAAGAGGTCCAAGTCTCAGCAAGGACCGCTACGTCTCCAAGATGTTCCTGCATAGGGACTCAGTCATTGTGGTCCTGAGGAACCCGCTCATTGCTGGCAAGCAGGGTCTTCCTGCCTGCTTATAGAACTTGCTCCCCCATCCTGCAAAGACGTGCCCTTTGATGGGAATAATAAAGCCCTGTGGTTTTTTTATTAAAAACAAACAAACAACAAAAAAGACCCAGACAACTCAATTAAAATATGAACAAAAGATATGAACAGATGCCAGGGAAAATGTACAGATAGCAAATAAGCATATGAAAAGATGCTCAACACTTGTATCATTAGGGAATTGCAGATAATAGTAAGATACCACTACATACCCATTAGAATGGCTGAAATCCAAAAACTGACAATACCAGTTGCTAGCAAGGTTGTGGATCAACAGGAGCTCTCTCATTCATTGCTGGTGGGAATGCAAAATTGGAAGACAGTTTGGCAGTCTCCTGCAAAGCTAAACATAGTCTTACCATGTGATCCTGCAGTCATGCTCCAGGGAATTTACCCAAATGAGTTGAAAACTATGTCTACACAAAAACCTGCATGAGAGTGTTTATAGCAGCTTTATTCATAATTGCCAAAACTGGAAGCAACTGACATGTCCTTTAATAGGTGAATGGATAAGTAGACTGTGATATATCCGTATAATGGAACAGTAAGAAGAAACGGGCTATCACGGTACAAAAAGACATAGATGAATCTTAAATGCTTATTGTTATGTGAAAGAAGCCAATCTAAAAAGTCTGCATATTGTTTAATCCCCATAGATGTTCTGAAAATGGCAAAACTGTAGAGACAGTAAAAAGATCAGAGGTTTAGAGGATGGAAGGAAGGATTACATAGGTGAAGCACAGGGATTTTTAGGGTAGTGAAACTATTCAGTATGATACGTGACACTGCATTTGTCTAAACCTGTTGAACTTTACAACACAAAGAGTAAAACCTGACCATGCAGAAAATCATTTGAGGTCAAGGGATCCGGGATAGAATGCAGACTATGACCCAAAAAACCCTTAACTATTACAGATGTATGATGCAACCTCACTGACGGGAATGGGACGAAAATGTGTCTGCCTAATTGACTTTGGAAATCGGTGGAGTCTGTAAGACTAAAGACAAAAGAAACTATGTAAACGCTTTATTCCAGTAAGATCATCAAAAGCAAGGAAAGTCTGAGGAACTGTCACAGCCAAGAGGAGCCTAAGAAGACATGATGACACAGTGTAATGTGGTGTCCTGGGACAGAAAAAGGAAATTAGGTAAAACCTAAGAGAATCTGAATAAACCAGGGACTGTAGTTAATTTTTAAACATATTTTTTCACTATCCTGCTTTGAGATCATAGTCTGTGGACATCTTCAAACAAAGCTACGTTTTTTTATTCTTCAGTTACAGGTGAGCGTGTTTGTGTTCATTTCCTAATTAGCGTCTATAGTTTGTGTTGTATATACCAAGTATTTTTGTACTTTATAAAAATCTTGGTAGAATTTCCTTTTGAAAATGTAAGCAGGGCCTAACTAAGTCATTTGTCAATTGTCAGCTTTAGGGATTACAGAGCGAACTCACACATGTGGACACCCTGTGCACACCACCGCTTACTGCAATGTGTACCCAATAATTGTTGATTGAAATAGTGAACGACTGAAAAACTGATTCAGGTCCTAGAAACTTTCACTTATTCATAACCAGCCTCTTCCCGTGAAGAATTTGAAATGGCTTATAACAAAAAGACAATAAATTAATAATATATAAATAAGGAATAATGGGAGGTGGAAAATCAGTACCAGATAAAGTATATGTTGAGTCAGACCCACAGGGATGTGTAAGTATTTTTTTAAATATAAGCGTATCGGGCTTTCTTTTAGCTACTGTTTAATTCTGGGACGACAGGCTCAGATGCCCATGAGAGCCAGGCAGACACTGTAAATACGTGCAGCTGGGTCAAGTGTAAGACGGTAGGAGGCGGTGGAGCCTCTGCTCACCTACCAAAGGCACTCACTTCATTGAACACCATGCTTTGGGGAGGCAGCTGCCAGTCACTTTCATTTTGGCCTAAAGTTTTGCTCAGTGAATCAGCTCATATAATCCAAGGGATATTATTAGGTGAATAATAATATTTATCTATTTATGGGGGTGGAGGAACAATAGATGGGAGTGAAATTTTTTTCTTTAATTTTTTCCTTCAGTTATTGTGTGACATCAAAACCAATACCATCCAGATAGCTTTATAATTAAATAACAAATTAGGTGATTAGGGAGGCCTCCCCTCACTTTGATTCCTGCATCCAAAACGTTGTTGAGTGTCTCCTCCTCACAACCATTGGATCCTAAGGGGGAAGCGTGTGCTCTGCTGTTGTCTCTAGAATTGTTTTCCATGCCATTGACACCGCACCTCTGGTATTATAGAGCATACCAAGTAAGGACAACGATATCACAATTGCCACCTGGTGGACAGTGATCATAAGACACCGTCAGATGTGAGAAGCTTCCTAATTTCAGAGCTGTTAAAATGTTTTGTTTTGTTTTGTTTTAAAGTACTTCTTAGAATAAATGAAATAGGATACTGTAAGAATGTTTATATAGTTTTTTTTATTGTGAGGTAATACACTAACACTTTCGAACACTAGCAACTCATCTGGGAAATCTGGGGCTTTCAAACCACAACCATACTTGTTTGTTTTGTTAGATTTGCTAATTTTTTCTACATCTGAATTTAATTTGGTGTTTCCTAAAGCACAATACACATGTCACTGGTAGTATGTAAAATTATTTTTAGGTACGTTGTGAGCTAAGTCTATTTGAGCATTCACCTGTGTTAATTCCTTTGGTGATTACCTGTAGCCTCTGACAGTTTGAGGTGTACGCTTCCCTCCCCACACCCTTGCTCCCTGTTGTGTTAGTTCATGAAGCAAGTCATAGACTGAATTCTTCCACACACATTATTGCCAAGTAAGTATAAAAACAGTCATTGAAATTCTTCCTACTCTGTCCTTTTTAGGCATTTCAACAAGCACCTTCCGTGAAAGATTAACTCCAAATATAACAATATTCTGGCAGAGGGATCGGTTAACTTAACGGGGTCAGGCTGCAGAATCCTTCGCAGAGAGGGATGCAGAGGCAAATGAAATTCTGTACTGGGCCACTACTCCGAATGTGTTCGGCTGCCGAGGTAGCCAGATTCTTGTTTCCTATTTCTGCAAAGACCTCTAGCTAACCATGTAGTTTAAATGTCACTCATCTTACCGTGAAAAAATATTTCCAGCATCCCTTACGCTAATAAATGAGCCCTCTGATACAGATTTAGATAGTGGTATTTGAAGTGCTTATTATCTTAGTTGCCTGGAATGTGGATCGCTGATAGGGTATTTAATATATTAACTAACTGTCTCCTTCTTCCACTGTCGTTGCTGAAGTATTTTAAAGTTAATTACAGTGTAACAAGATAGAAAGTGGATGAAATTTTCTCATTTTAATATTGCGTGTTGGAAAAAGCATAGCTTTTTCAAAAAATGAAAACCTGCAATTTTGCAGATGCTGTTTATGGTGAGGCTATTTAAGTTGCTTTTTAAAATAACTCTCAAGTATTGATAATGGTGCCTGTGGCGGGCGCTCAGATGTGGCAGAAGTTCAGAGATGTCCAGGAATGACTGACGTTTGGAGAAGTATCGTTTAATTGAATGTGTTTTTTCTGGATAGAATTCTGCCATTAAATTCTTTTCTCGCTCACTTGCCCATATTGTTAGTGAGTATTGCCTTTATATGATATAAACCAGTTTTCTGCATTTCTTATAAAAACATCATCGCAAGGGGAAAAAAAACCTACCTTCTTAATAACCAAATAGTGTCACATGCAGTTGAAAAAAACTGTTGCAGAAAAAGATGTTTAAGTTTAAGTGGCCTTCAGTTTAGAGAGTTTTATGAAATATTCCTAAATTAATGTAACTTAGGAAATTTTAGACAATTTACCTCAGTAACTATTTCTTTATGCTTAAAGCATTTTCAATAACCATCAGCCAATCTCTAATGAAATATAATTAATATAATATTTCAAAAGTATATGGCTTAAATATATATATATATATACAGTACACACATTCTAAAAATTTATGGCATTTACCTGTGAAAAATACATGTTTTAGCAAGGTGTGGTGGCGCACATCTGTAGTCCCAACTACTCAGAAGGCTGAGCTAGGGGGGTCACTTGAGGCCAGGATCGCAAGGCTGCAGTGAGCTATGATTGTGCCTGTGAATAGTCACGGCACTCCAGCCTAGGCGATATAACAAGATTCCATCTCTATAAAAAGGGGGGGGGGGGAAATACGTGTTTTACATTTTGTAAATGTATTAGAATCTGTCAAAATTGAGGCTATCTCTCCTTTTACCACAGTGGGATGGCTATTTTAACACAATAGAGACAGACACAATCCTTTTATTCCCAGAGTAGGAAGTGCCCAGCAGTGTTTGGTTTTGTACAAATACTTCCAGTTCACTTTCTCAAGGAGAAGGGTCTCAATATTTCAATATTTCAGGGTCCCAAAACTGCTTCCATTTATTCCATCTCTGAGCAGAGATGCTAAAGGGAGGTTTGCTGCCTGCCTCAGGCCCCAGCCAACTCCCACCCCATTAGGAAGTGTGCACCCCTTTTTATTACTTTGCTCAAGGCAGAAATTCTAAACCAATGCAGAACTTGCTTACCACATCTAAAACATTTGAGGGCAGGATTTTAATTTTCTGTCTCTTTCGTAATTGAAAATTTTCAAACAAACAAAATTTCTAGACAAAAATGGTATTTTAATTATAGAATTTAGAGAGTTTTAATATAGAATTTGCAAGTCTTACATATTTTTGCCCCTCGTTAGTTTATACTGTATGGTCTGCCTTCTGAGCAGGACCTCTCTGATCCTTGTTTAGGAATAACAGACAGTAGAAAAATTCTATATATCCCATATTTCTCATGAGAAGCAAAAACATTTTTAAGGTGATGTTTAGAGGGTCCCAGACTACCAAGGAATTTCCTCAAGGGTCTTTTTAACAGTAAATTGTTAGGGTTTCTTTCATTCGTGGTTTAGATCAGAATACTCTTTAACCTGCCTTTCTCCTGAACAAGTCAGATAAGGCAGTTGGGCAGTTCCATTTGCAGTGTGGTAATTAATCTGAATATCAGAATGTGGACTCACATTTTAAGTCTTCTTAGAATGCTGGATATAATGAAGAAGATCCCAGGATATATTCAGTCAGGGAAAGAATTGTGGAATACCGTTTGATTAAAGCAAGTTGAAATACTACTAGCCCAGACTGATTAAATTCCAATGCACATCTTCCCTCAGATCTTTCCATGTATCATATTAGTGCCATATCAGTTCTTTTCAAATTATGGTAAAATTCATACAGCATACAATGAACCATTTTAAAGTTATAATTTATTGGTATTTAATATATTCATTCACAGTGGTGTGCAGCCATCACCTCTGTCTAGTTCCAAAACATTTTCATCAACCCAGAAGGAAACCCTGTGCCCACTAAGCAGTCATTCCCCATTTCACCTTCCCTCAGCCCTGGCACCAGAAAAAAATCTGCTTTCTGTTTCTATGGATTTACCAATTTGGGGCTATAGAATCATACAATATATGATCTTTTGTGTCCAGCTTCTTCACTTAGCATAATGATTTTGAGGTTCATCCATGTTGTAGCATGTATCAGTACTTCATTCTTTTTTATGGCTAAATAATATTCCAGTGTCTTATGAATAACATTTTTGTTTTTCCATTCATCCACTGATGGGCATTTGAGTTCTTTCCATTGGCTGTTATGAACAGTACTGCTATAAACATTTGCATAAAATTATTTATTTGAATACCTGTTTTCAGTTCTTTGGGAGTATATACCTAGGAGTTGAATTGCTGGGTCATATGGTAATTCTGTGTCTAACTTTTTGAGCCGAACTGTTTTCCACAGCAGCTGTACCATTTTACATTCCTGTCAATACTAAATATTTATGCTGAGATCCTGAACTGATTCTGGGGCTTCCAGATTAAATTCTGAATAATGGTAACTTTTTTGGTTACATAATACTAGCATATATTGTGTTATGAACTGTTTCAAAGGAACCTATGAAACTGGTTTTCTTCCCACCCCTGCCCCACCCGGAGACAGGGTCTCACTCTGTCACCCAGGCAAGAATGCAGTGGCCGGATCGTAGCTCACTGTAACTTCAGACTCCTGGGTTGAAGCAATCCTCCCACTTCAACCTCCTGAGTAGCTTGGGCTACAGGTACTTGCCACCACATCCAGCTAATGTTTTTATTTTTTGTAGAAACAGGGTCTTGCCATGTTGCCCAGATGGTCTTGAACTCCTGGCCTCAAGTGATCCTCTTCCTTTGGCCTACCCAAGTGCTGGTTTTACAGGCGTTGAGCCACCACATCCAGCCAGAAACAGTTTCATTTTTTGCGTCTGTGTTTGGGTATTCATAATTTGTTGTGCCAGTGATCTTTGGGCATCTGAACAAAAATTTTCAGAACAATGTTTAAGGATTGCTCTCTTATTTAAATTATTGTACCTTACTCCTTTCTTGTTTTATTTTTTATATCTAATATGTAAGTAACACTTGAACTATTTAGATGATTTAGGAATCAGAGAGTTATAGGTATACAAATAGATTATTTAGAGTTGGAGAATATTCCTGTATAGCAATTTTCAAAATGTTTTTATTTGATTGACAGTAATTTTGCTGTATAAGGAAGTGGGTTATATCCTCCCAGTTTCCAGTTGAGTACATCTTTTGTGATATTTTCAGTTATGCATAACTTAAAGTTTTGGCAGCTTAATCTTCCTTTTATTGTTCGGTGTTAATGTTTTCTAGTCACCTAATGCACTGAACTGGTTTTTCCAGGCTAAATTACATTTTGAGTGATTTAAGTATAGTTTATTAATTTGTCACAGAATGTGTTAGATGACTCTTTGTGCCTACCAAACTGCTATCCACTCTTCCGTCCAACTTTCTTCCTATTGGAAAGAGTACAGATTTTGTTCTTGTGATTTTTTTTTTTTTCTTTCATGTGCTCTGGGAAGGTGAGCTTCCTCAGCCCCAGTGTCTGAATAATAATTTCTCTTAGAATTAATCCTATTCCCCATTCCAGTGATCGGTTTAAACCGAAGAACTTCTATGAGTGTTTTAAACACAGAGTGATTTATTCTTTCAAGTAAAGTAGTCCAGAGATAGGTATTCTAAAGTGGAATTAGGACCTTAGATTTGTTACATTTTCCTGCTTTGCCATCCTAGAATGAGACTTTGTTTCTCAAGATGACTTCCTGATGCAAAATGGCTATCACTGTGTCCAAAAGGAAAAAATAATCAGAAAGGCCAAAAGAGTTAATTTCTTAGCTGAGTCAGCTCTCTTTAGAGCATTTTCTCTCAGAGGTCCCAGGTGACACTCTTGCTAACATCTCATTGGCTGTGCCTCATTAATATAGCCATATCTGGTTGCAGGGAAGGCAGGAAATGTAGTACTTAGTTGAGTGCATTCCTTTCTGGAATAAAGCTGCTCAAGAAAGGAAGAATTAGCAGTGGGAAGCAATGACCAGTCTCTGCCACAGCGACAGTTGTCAAAGGTTGACTACTATTGAGTGTTCATTAGCAGCTTTATAAGAGAACATTTCATTCAAAATCTAAACAGTAATATGCACTGAGTCAAACTTGTTTTCAAGTCAATATTGAATCTCATTTTTTTTCACATTAATTTGTTTACTCATTCAACTCATCATCTCTGGATGGTGAGAGCCAACTAAGATTGAAGCTTAGTGCTTTTAACATATTGACTGCCACACTAAAAAGAAATTTTTTTTCCTTGGGGCCACAGTGTTTTATTATGAAAAAAGAATAAAAACTTCAATCCTTTCTAATTTAATGAAAAATTTGTTACTTTTAATTGTTGTCTGTGAGTTACATGCAACTTGAAAAACAGTTCACGAGACTCCCAAAGTGAAGAGACCTGTGAGTTACATATGCTTCATGAGGCCCCGGGCTCAAAACTAGCGTGAGTTAAATACACCTCACATGGCAGTCCTTGTCGTGGTGGGTTGTTAGTAAAAGTCCTGTTTGATCATAAGTGAAACTATTTCATGGGAAAATCAACTTTCTCAAAGACATTTGTAATAAACCTAAACCCTTGCCAATCCTCCATGTGACTTATGCTACTCTGCTGATAAATCTCCTTTGATTTATAACCCTTCTCTCTTCAGCAGCTGTCTGTGGCCTGCTTTGTAACACCCGGGTACCTTTGTCTGATGCTTACAACCTTCAACCCTGCTCTCCACCTGCCTTACTAGACCATCGCATTATAACACAGCTAAACTCACCATCTCATTTTTATTCCTGTAGTTTTTCATCATGACTTCCTATTTTCTACTCTCAAGATCCTACTCATCTTTTGCTGTGGTCCCCAACCCCCAGGCTCTGCTGCCACCTGCCCTTTCGCCCCAACCATCCATGGAAAAATTATCTTCCATGATTCCCTGAAGCTGGTCCCTGGTGCCAAAAAGGTTGGGGACCACTACTTTATAGGGTTCAAGGTCAAAGCCCATTTATTATGCATTTATCTCTGCTCTATCTGATCTACATGTCTTATAGAACAATAATAGCTATTGCGTAATGAACTCTGTGTCAGACACCGTCGTAAGGGTTTTAATGTTTTCATTCATTTCATCATAACAATTACGTGAGGGAAATGTTACTGTTCTACTCATTTTAGAGATGAAGAACTGAGGTACAGTGGTTTTCCTAAGGCCTGATCCAGGATTCTGATCTAGGCAGTCTGGTTCCAGAGTTCATTTATGCTGTAGCATCTAACATTCTTATTTGTATTTTAGTTATGTATAATTTATTCTGCACCCATCCACACCTGTTTTGGACATTCCATTTCTTTTTCATTTTTTTGATTCTCCCATAGGATCTAGCAAAATGCTTCTTTTACAAAAAAAGCATCACACTCCGCAGATACTATTAGCTAAGGAATTAAATCTCAACCAAGGTTTGTTTGACTTTTTTTTTTTTAACTAGACAGCAATATGTGTAACTTTTCCAATAAACTTCCAAAATAAGGATAAATGTTTTCATTTAGAAGAAAAAACTCGTTGGCCGAGGAGTTTGTACAAATGAGGTGTAAAAATGGACAGAGAAATTTTCTCTCCAGTGCCAGAAATGTGAGTGTAGAAGTGTGGTAAGTTAAAACTTGTTTTCGGTTTTTAAGTCACTACATAGCAGAGAAAAATGTATATAGTTTGTTTGGTTTTAAGGGAGAATAGCCATACCCCAGTAAAACTTGGTTTGGGCAGCCAAATGGTCTTGGTTGGAGTTCTTGACACAAGATCACATGATTGTGTCTGTTATGCAATATCATGATGCGTGAAGGACAGGTTATAAGTCAGTCGCTTTCTCAGGACCTTTCATTGAGTCAGTTGCAGAGATAAAAGTAACTCTTAGGTCCCAAGGCAATGTCTCAGTAGTGAGTCTCCTTAATGTAGTCTTGTACTATGGTAGTAGAACTTTTAAGCACATGTTTTTAAGTAAATCAAGCTAACATACACAAAGTAATCATTATGATAAAAGTTTCTTTGGGGCCTGTTTTTTGATGATAATGAAACTGGTAATACTATCATATGTTTGATTCTATTCCTGCATCAAAAACAAGACCGTGTGTCTTCCAAGCAGATGGTACAAGTATAGAATAGACTGTTAGTTTTTGAATAATAGATGTTTTGTTGGTAAATCAGGATGTAGAAAGTGATGTAGATTTTATGATTTCTTTCAGACTGAAAATTAATCTATACACAAAGTATGTCACATTATTATTTAAAAATGTATATTCACATAGCTATATATACTTTTTGTCAATTTTTTAAAAATTTATTCAAAGAATTATGTTTAGGATTTAGATAAGGAAACTAGAGCTAAATTTATATTTGTTTTTTAACCCATATAGCTTAGGTTGTTTATTTCATATTCATCATATTCATAATTTCATATTTATGAGTATGTTCTTGAGTCTGAATTTATTGTGCTAGAATTTGAAGATTACCTTTCATAAAGCACAAGTATATTAGTTGCTACTGCACATTTAAGGACAATATCAGTATATTTAAGTCTTTTTTTCTTTTTTTTTTTTTTTTTTTGAGACAGAGTCTCACTCTCTTGCCTGGGCTACAGTGTTGTGGCATCAACTTAGCTCACAGCAACCTCAAATTCCTGGGCTCTGGCGATCCTCCTTCCTCAGCCTCCCAAGCAGCTGAGACTACAGGCATGCGCCACTATGCCCAGCTAATTTTTCCTGTTTTTATTAGAGACAGAGTCTTGTTCTTGCTCAGGCTGGTGTCTAACTCCTGACCTCAAGCAGTCCTCCCACCTCAGCTTCCCATAGTGCTAGGATCACAGGCATGAGCCACCATACCCAGCCCCCTATATTTAAGTCTTCATACTACATTTGTTGCATATATACTCTTTGGAAATTTTTTCAGAACTGCGATGGTTAAGGTGAAAATGCAGTTAAAGATTTCAGAGACTATTAAAAGATTCACCACTCTGAATCCTTTTTTTTCCATCAAGGGAAATTGCCTTCAAGCACCCAAAGATAGAGAGTTTAAATATGCCAAAGGAGATATAAATATAGCCACACATTTCTCCTGTAGCTCAGAAGTTGAGATGCCATATGATAACAAGGACACAGAGAAGAGGGATGATCAGTTTTAATGCTTACATCATTGCTGCCTTTCAGATCTCTCTCACTTTTGTTGGCATTTGGTTGTATGAGTGAACTGATTAGAGTTAGTCCAGGTTCCATGAGTATATATCTTCTGTTTATTGTGTGGAATAGTTTATATGCACCCATCCCTATTGGCACATTCTTTGAGATAGAGAATGTATGCCTCTAAATTTTGTTGGTCATGCTTATTGTTCCTGATACATACTACTGGAACTCCCTGAGTGATGGAGACTGAGGGAAAGCTGTCTGAGAAGTAATACTTGAGCTGGACCTGAATAATGTAAATTGGTGAGAATGCAAGTTATGATAGAGTTCAGCAGGAAGCAGTTGTGTCTATTAATCTCACATAAAAAGTAGGAAGAATTTAGAAAGGTTTGAAAGAAGTAAAGGGAATGCAAAAATGTCTAAGTCAGTGTCTTACTAAACTGCCTTTAGGAGGCCCAGCTTGTTCATTGATGACCTGAGAACTTGACATTCTCAAATTAAATGGTTCCGAATCCTGTTAAAAAGCAAATATATTTTAGTATTTGCCACTCCCTGGGGAGGAAGATTCTAGTGTATGAATGGTTTTTTTCATTATAATTGGTCTCTTCCTGAGCGGGTATTTATAGATTAATTTGACTCTTAAATCACTCAACTCTTCCAATTACTTTTTCTAGGAGTTTGCTGTGTAGGGAAATTTTAGCTCTAAAAGCACACCAAGATAATTGAATCATCTTGAACATTTCTCAGGTAGTAAGTTGAAAATATCTGAACTGTTGTGTCACTGTCAAAAGAGTATGACTTACATAGTGTTTAGAAGAATTTATTGGCCCAACACTCACATGTATTGTCTTCCTTGGTGGCGTGGAGTTTATTCCTGTACTAGACTTCGGTTGATGTAGTGGTTACCTATGCGATAAGTTGATGGGATATTTGGAACATATCTCAAGTTATCATTCGCTGTGAGTGTTTAATTTCTGTTGTGAGTTGATTTAGTCCTTACCTGGTTACAAACTCTTAGCAGAAGATAATGTGGGTATGAGAGAGAAAGACACCATAATTTTCAAATTATTAATATTTTAAATTTACTTTTGTAATTATTGTTACTTTGGTTTTTCTTTTTTTAAATCATGAGGACATGGTATGTGATATGCCAAGATAAATGAATTCAGAAATTTGGAGAAAAGGAAAAGGAGGCTAGCGTTATTCTTACCTTTGTCTCTCTTAAACTTGGGGTTTAATACGCAGTGTGGTCTTTTCATTGTGCTAGTATTTTTCTGAACTAAAAGATTTCTATTAAATGACCTAGGATGTAAAAATGAGTATTCAACCAATGAAACATTTGCATGCTTCATGTTGTACAGCACTGTTAGGTACTATATGGAGAAGAGATTGGTAGATCTGTTCCTTACCCATTAAAAGAACTTCTCTTTTGAGTGTTAGTAATAAGGAAATTGATACCAAATTGTGGATACAGTTGTGTGCTGGATGTTGAGTTGTTTGGGCGTAAGCCTATGCTGCAGAGTGAGTTCTGGAGAACTAGGTCACATAATTCATGGTCAAGGCTGGCACTTGCAAGAAGGGAGACTGGTCAAGAGTTAAATGCTACTGAGAAGTAACATAAGGACTGAAAATTATAGATATCACAACTACATCTGCAGTCATTATCACAAATATGTCTGAGGAATGTGCTGAAACACATTATTTGGTGGCGAATACTTAGGAGATCCTCACCAGAGTTTTTCTGCGGCTTTTTAATGAAGCGTGGTTCCTGCCCCATAGTATAGAGATATGTGAAAAGAGAATCAGGATTAATTGAGATTTAGGATTCTCCACTGATTTAAAGAAGTTTATTAGCTCTGACAAAGTAGTGGGGCATCAGCTTCCTTTCCTAAAATGTGGTTTGGGCAGAATTGAGAAAGCTAAACTTACATCATCGCCGACATTTGGGAAAAGCTGGGCAGAATCTTATAAGGCACTTGTGAGAATCGCCCTATTTATATTTTTTCCTTAAATGAATCGTTTCTCTGTTAATTGGGCATCTTATGTAGATATGAAATTTCGATTACATCTTAAATTCATGCTTTCATAACTGCTGCTGCCTCTAACTGAAATCTCATCTTGAAACAGTCCAGGCAGCTGTCACTTATTTTGTTAACCCTTTTCCAGATTCCCCCCGGCATTTAGCCATTTCCTCTTCTGTGCTCTGCAAATCAGGTTATGTTATAATGATCTGTTTACGGCTTTCTCTCTCCTATTAAACTGTCAGTTCAGGCTGTTATGCCCTTGAAAGGAGGGACCTCATCTTATTCCCTCTTTTATGACAGTGTTTTCCCCGTGGTAGTCCTTCTGTAACCATGGTAGGTGGATGAAGGGGCCAAAGCCTGGCAGGTCCTAGAGAAACTGTTCAGGGTGCTGGTAACTTCATAATGCAAACACTGGGTTGACTTGTTACTTCTCTGTATCTCTGATAAGCTTCCAGAGTCTCCGAACAGATCTCTGCTGCTTCATTTTATTATTTTTCTCCTGGCAGCCGTATGCAGAACCACCATGCCACTGTGTGATTATGCAAACATACTGTGCTACAGTTTTATTACAAAAATGTCTGCCTCCAGATGGGGTGATTTTATAGCATATACAACAGTGAATACACCTAAACCAGCTCTGCTAGAATAGAGTAATATAAAATTCTTTCTTAGTAAGTTTTTAGAGATGTTTTAAAGGTAGTGGTGAGAACAATGGAGGCTTTATTATATAATAGAAGGTCGAATTGATTCAGGGGTAAGGACAATAAGCTTACTACATTTTAACCTTCATGTATTCTGTGTATAGGTTATGATTTATGTCATTTAAAGGGGTCTGTCCTTTGCTTTTAGAACTGTGGAAAACGTTAACTTCATTGACTTCTTTTTGATGTTTCTGAGAATGGGTTTGTTTTCTTTTTTAGTGTGAGAAATTTAAACTGAACATATCTGAGACTAGCAAAACCCTTCACTTTGAAAAAAATGGGAAAGCTCATGAATCACTACTTTTCTAAAACATATGCAAACCCTTCTGGTTACAGCAAACTGTGTTGGCTTGCTTATCTGTATTTCAAACTACATGATGAAACAATTTTGTTTTCTCAACTAGAGATGCTATTTTTAATTTTCGTCACAGCAGTTTCATATGAAAGGAATGTTTTAGCACCATTTACATTGCAGGCTAGGTTTAGTTGTAAGACAATTCAGATTCAGGTAGCTAAAAATGTGTATGCCATTAGCATTCTAATAAGATATTTACAATATGTTCTGTAAAATGGTTTGTCCATGCTCACCATTTTGGGTAAAGGGCGTGAACTGTGGAAGAAATAGAGTCCGCCATTAAATGTGAGTCAGCATTTAATTAAACACTTATTACGTGGTAAGCACTGTTCTAATTGGTTTGCATGGTTTTTCTCATAAAGTCTCACAAAAATCTCATGAGGATTAAATTATTATCTTTCTTTTCCATATAAAGAAACGGAGGCTAAATAACTTGCCTGTGGTCACAGAACTGTTGAGGAGTTGGCCTTGAACTTCAATCATCTGACTCCAGAGTGGATGTGCTTTTAACCATTAAGTTGGACTGCCTCCCATGTAAATAGACCTATAAAGAAAAGTTTAACGTCACTTGAAATTAAAACACACACAACACACACAAACACACACACACACAATTAGAACCGTGTAATTTTCTATTAGATTTGCAAAGAAGAAAAATAATTATTGGTACTCAGTATGAGCAAAGAATGGTGAAAGGAGAAATCTAATACACTGAGGTGTGGATATAAATTGTTACCTCTTTTGAGGGGAAAATGTGCGTAAATGTTGAAAACATGCACACACTTTAACCTGTGCATTCCACTTCTAAGAATTATCCTGGACAGCTAAATATAGAAAAGCACAAAGATGTCTGAGCAATGATATACATTAAGTATTGTTTATAATAGCAAAAAAATTAAAATAGAATGTCCAGTAGGACATGGGTTTAGTCATCAAAAAAGGAAAGTTAGGAATGTAATTACTGACATGGAAAGCTGTCCATGGCATTTATTGAGTGAAAAACCCATTTTGCAAAACAACATGCATACTTTGAATATGTTTATGTATACAAACTCTGGTCTAAAAGGATGTTCATTAAAATGTTAACGGCTGGTTATCTCTTCTACTAGTTAGTATAACTTAATAATCAAATGTCTGGGCAGTAGAAACACTACCTGGGTTTGAATCCTGTTTGATCACTTACTAGCATTGTGACTATGAGCAAGTTACTTAACTACTCTGTGCCTCAGTTTCTTCAGGAAGATGAAGATAACTGTAGAATGTATCTTGCTCTGGGTCATGAGGCTGAGATGAGTTTGTAAAGTGATCAGTAAATCTGAGCAGCTATCATCATTTCTGGGTTTGAAACAAGTATGTATCATGTTTGAAACTAACAAAAAAATGTTTTTAAAGGAGTCATTGTAGTTGGCATGCTTACGATTTTAACAGGAAATACCCATTTATTTAGAGCTGAGTATATTAGAATTCTCACTAAACATTTTCTTCAAAAGCTATTTGCAACCATATATCTTGGTATTTTACCCTTATGCTATATGCTAATTTTAAGGGAATGGAAGTCATATTTCACTCTTATGGCTCGAAGGCATGCATAATCACAACAGATTCTTCCTGGAGGAGCTGCCTCAGTTCGCAGCTGCAGTGACATGTTAAAATGTGACGTCAGTGTGGTGTCAGACTTCCAGAGTGGCAGGCCAGCCAGACAGCCACAGTATATTTCCTTAGAGCTTGGTCCCTACAGTGCTCATTGGGAGCAGCTCAAAGACAAAGGAGTTGAGTCTTATTTTTATTTCAGTGTTCTTTTTGCCTGTAGTTGACTGTCTTTTAAAGAATGATTTTGATGAAGACTGGTGAGTAATTCTTGGTACTTTTATGTATTAATAATAAATAGCTAATGACTAAATGAACAGTAGTCCTTTTTCTCAGTTAGTGGTTCTGTGTTAAATGATCTTTGTAGCCCTGGTGCCAGGCATGGTACTTAGTGCAGAGGATTTACATATTATAAATATTTTCTATAAATGAAATATTGTTGTAGAAATGTAAATATATCCATTAGGTTTTCAAATGCTCGAACATTTTAAGATGTAAGGATTGAAAATGTCTTCCTCTTAGTCTCCCCTTAACTTTAACATGCATGAATACATAGCAGTGACAAATTGCTTTAAAGCCGAACGATTTTATTTAAAATTTTGAAGTACCTTATTTTTTAACTTATTCAGAGGAGAAGCTTGAAATTTTCCCCCACTTAAAAAGAATTAGATGAATAATTCCTCAGATGTTTCTGTGGAGATACTAACAATATTCACTATATAATGCTTTTTAAAAGTATATTGATATAGTCTAAACCAATTAACAATTAGTTGAAGCTGCTGCTATTTGTTTAATTCTTTAGTTATTTGGGCTGTTTCGGTGATGTGATTCATCGTAGGAATCCTTACTGACCTAAAATTTAAGAGCAATATAATAGCAGGAAATTGTATGTGATAGACAGTATTTTAGCATTTGAAGAAATTAAGACGCTTCTTAATTTTTTAAAGCCGTTAAGAATGCTACTGCCATCGATTTTTTTTTTTTTTTTTAGAGGCTGGGCGCTATGCCTTTTAAAGATTTATTATTAACATTATCAATTCATATTTTTTGAATTACACTACATAAATTGATTTAATTTTGAAAGCGTTCGTTCAAGAAGTAAGTTTTATTAGGTAAGGTGTTTTTTTCTTTTGTTTTTAGGTATAGCTATTTTGCTTATAACTTCTTTTTTTCCATTTTGTGTGGATGGATGACATTATTTTAACTTTATTTGTATAGTACAAACTAAAGCCTACAAAGTCTATGTTTTGCCATTTCTGGCACAACTGTTTTTATGTAGGCTCAGTAACAGCCTTGTAATTTCAAGGGCTTTTAAAAGACTTTTCAAACTAAGTTTTCTCTTAAGGAATAGGTACTTTGTATTTTTTAAGTCTAGTTGAGGCAAAGGCAATATGGAAATTCTTAATAAATGTTAAGCATTTTCACTTCAATTTTCTGAAGCTGTTGAAGAATAAAATTTACTCTACGTATTTTTATGTGAATAAATAGCTATTGAAAGGAAGTGATCTAAATCAGCTTTTTATATGTTAATGTGCAAAGATAACAGATTTTAGAAATGCACAGTAACTACCTTATATTACAATTCCTGGTACATTATACTTCTGCATTTAGCAGCACAGATATATGAGGGCTGTCCAGAAAGTATCCAATTTTTTCCTTAAGTTGCAGAGTTTTCAACTTCCAGCTAAGATTCTGCCCAATTTAAGTATATGGAGAATTCATGGATATTTCTATTCCCTTTAAAAAGTTATCTTGAATCCACTTAAAATATTTGAACATGCCTTTAAGTTTATATTTTAAACTTAATCAGTAAATTACTGTGGTGGTGATGAATTGGAACATAGTGTAAATTTAAACAAAGATGTTTTTGAGGCATTATGACATCTGAGGTCATTGGTTGCTACTAAAGTTCAAATGAGGAGAGGCTCCTTCAACTTTTTTGTGTGTGAACAGGAAATTAAATCTGGCAAAAAAGAAAGAAGAGGGCAATGAGCCGGGCTGCCGGGATAACTTGAAATTGACCTAAGTTCTACTCAAGACTAAAGCAGTAGAGAATAGAGCACTTGTCTGTTTTCTAATGAATAAGGTATGCTTTGATGAACGCTTTCCACCAATAACGTAGCCTGCTCAAAAAGTATAATTGTGCTACTCTTTGTTTGAAATTTACCTTAGTAAACTCAGATGGAATAGTATTATGGAAGCCCCTTGTAGTCTTAAACTGTATTTTTGTTTCCCAGTGGTAGACAGTACAAAACCTTGTTTATGTTAGATGCTTAATAAATATTTTCAACATGAATAAATGAATTGACTAAGCAAGTTAAATAAATTAGGGAAGATATCTTGATCTATGTATTAGAGAGATTCTGTCTTCACTCTAAGATCAAAACCTGCTGATCATCTAGCCAGTTAATAGCACGCCATGCCTTGTACTGTGGTAGAAGGAAATGCGCCTGAGTCAGATACTGCCATCACAGTGCCATGCAGGGGCCACTGGCTTTTCCCCCATCTTGCTAAGTCATTGCCCGTTCTGCTCAGCCTGTCTCTGCTGTAGGAAGTGGGCCGCTTACTCTGCTCTTCTGGATTGGATTTCTGTCCCACTCTTGCCTCATCTGTAAGTGAGAGATTTCTCAGTGCCTGGGGATAATGATTTGTTGACTAAACTGAGCCTTAATTAAATGCTGTTTGCGTCACATAAGTATATTGCTATTTGGATCTTTTAAGAGTTTTAAAAAATACATTATTTTGAAATTGAAGTGATAGAAAACCTAAGAGTGAAGCAAATACCTTGTTTCAAAACTTACGTAATATAATAAGTTTTATATACGTAAATATATTATTTAAAGCCTAGATTTTCAGCCACATTTCTGTGGCCGCCCCGCCCCGATCTGTGCTAAACTCTAGCCACGTCTGACTACTGCTGATCCCACGAGGCTCAGTTCAAATGGCAGTCACTTCTGTGATGCCTTCCCTGCTCTTCTCCTTTTAAGCAAGATCAGTCCCTAGCCGATCTCTCCTTTTTATTCATTTATGGTTAAAATATCACTCTTCAGGTTTATTTGTTTATATTTATAATGAAGTGATTAAGGCTGTTTCACCAGTGCCTAGCTCATATTAAATGAAAAAGAGTATTTGTGATGCTACAATATTAGCTGTTTTGAAAGTCATAGGAGTATCATTTGACTTATGAGCAAACTACCTTTTTTTTCTTGAATACTGCTCATGCAGTATTTAAAAATGAGTAAATACTATGTAATGAAGAATAGTTAAATGATTAGCAATTTTTTTCTATTTGAATTGAACTATTTACTTTGTCAATTTGACTCTATTGGAAAGACTTTGTCTTATCCACAATAAAATAATTGGATCTTTTCAAATTGTATGGTAATTTGTGTGTAGGTTAGAATTAGGCTAACTTACTTTTTTTTTTTTTTTTTTTTTTTTTTTTTTTTTTTTTTTTTTTTTTTTTTGCTTTTCCTTTCTTTTTTTTAGAGACAGTCTCCCTCTGTCATCCAGACTGGAGTGTGGTGGCACAATCACAGCTCACTGCAGCCTCAAACTCCTAGGCTCAAGCAATCTCCTGTCTCGGCCTCCCTAGTAGCTGAGACTGCAGGTGTACACCACCTCGCCTGGTGAATTTTTTTATTTTTCTTTTAATTTTTATTGTAGGGACTAGGTTTCACTATGTTGCCCAGGCTAGTCTTGAACTCCTAGCCTCCTGCTATCCTCCCACCTTGGCCTGCCAAAGTTCTGGGATTATAGGTGTGAGCTGCTGCACGTGGCCAGAATTAGGTTACCTTTCTAAAGTGGTATCTGACAACATGCAAAAGAGTGGATGCTTAAGTTTAACTTATAATTTACTGTTTGCTTCCTTCCCAATGGTATATTAAACTTCCATTTAATTCATGTCTCAATAAAATATTACTAATTGCTTTTATTAGGGAGTAGTAGAGTTGTCTGAATTAATGAAATTTTAAGTTATGTATATTTAAATGCTATATTATGGCTTTTAAATGACAAGAATATCTCTGATTATTGAAATGTTTCCGAGTTGGAATTCTCCTTCATTTTATTTTATTTTACTTCTTTTTTAATCACAAATAAGCTTGTTAGAAACTTAGTTTTCATTTTAACAGTACGTAAGGTTTTTGTAACAATATTTTTTATGCAAGTGACTCTATAATTTTTCAAATATGTATTCTTTTAAACCACTAAAATATACCCTCTGATCATTTTTATTCTGTTATGTGGCTTTATAAGTGTTTTTTTCATAGGTCATTCAACAGTAAACTTTAACTGTAGATCATAGTATCAGTGTTCCTCGTTCATTAAATGATAGCTGTATGCAATCTGTTGTACTCTATGTTGATGGTGATGCAGAGAGCCAATGATTGTTTAAAGCAAGGAAGTGGCATATCAAGAAATCTTACTCAACTAGCACCTTCAAATACAGGTAATATTTGGTGAGGGCTCTATCAGGTCTAGGTAATGTACCTTAGTGCTTTATCCTTTCAAAAGGGTAGAGATTTTGTTGCAGGGTTGGTTTGGTTTTCGCTTTTTGTTTTGGGTTTCCATTTTATAGAAAGAATTTGAAGCTCAGCATGGAAGATGGACTAAGGGAATGCCTGGATACAAAGAGGTGCATTAGGATGCTGTTGAGAGAGTCTTGGGATTTCAAAACAACATCTTGTCCGTGATAAATTTGTATAATTTTTGTCAATTAAAAAATAAATTAAAAAAATAAGCCTTTTGAAAAAATCTTAGGGACGTACAAGCCTGCACTAGGACAGTGGCTGAGAAGTTATTAGCTATCTACTCTCATGCGGTGATTTCTGGTGGCAACCACATATATCACTTAATTCTTGAACACTTGGCAGAAAATTACTTTGGTGAATTTTTGTGTACATTTTAAGAAGCATATTTCTATTTTAACCATACAGTGCCAGTTAACCTTCCATTTAAGAGCTTCTTTAGTTCAGATTGACTAAAATGACTTGCAGGTGAAAAAATTATCTGTTATTTTAGGCATTTTTGTTTTTAATTTATCAGGTGATATAAAATGTAATCATGCCATAACACTCACGATGGATGTGATAGGTACATTTTGTTTTTAACTAGCGTAGTGTTAATTGAGTAATTCTTACATTACTTCCCAAATTGTTTAAAATTCATTAAAAAGTGTTCATTATGTAGATTCTTTCCCCCGCCCCCCCCTACATTTCACCGTTTTTATTGAATTTGCAATAAAGGAGGTAGTGAGGGGAGAGGAAGCACTTAAGAGTGAGAACCCATATTAGACTCTGGAGAGAGAAAAATTAAATGAACCAGAAGGGGAGTCGGGGAGGGTCAGAGGGGGCCTTGCCCACCTTTCAACGTCAAATCAAGAAATCTGGGGGAAAACAAAGGATCAGGAGAGAAGAGAAACATACATCATTTTGTAGATTCTTAATATGTGTATTGGTTTTATTTAAGAAAGCTTTTTCAAACGTAATTTAGAAATTATCTGTAAATAACCCAAAACTAAAACAGGTGAATTGGTGTGTGATCCTCTTATGTTTTGAACTTTTAATTTTTTTTTTTTTATTTATTGTTTTTAGTCTATAGTAATGGTTTCAGCCTTGTGCTTGAAGTGTTACATCATGCACCTATTTTTCCACCAGGTTGGGTCAAGCAACATTTTTGGTGTCTGTTGGGTACAACACATGCTTTACGATTGTTGCTACTTGTACTTAAATTCTTTGATACTTGTAATGGGGGAAATGTGAGGTAACATTTCTAAATCTGTTGGGGTGATAATTTTGTCTGAGCAGCTAAGGGTGGAAAATGATTGTGAAGGTTCAGATGACAGAACGATGGAAAAGAGGTATTGGGTTTAAAATGCGACTGGAATTGGGAAAGGTTTCGTTACATCATTACAGTGCTGCAGATAGAAATGATGTCGGGGTGATGCTGGGCAGTGCGACGGGAGGAGGAGGGCGGAGGAAGGGAAGGGCTTGAAGGAAAGTACGTCTTTATTCTGTTAGTGCCGTTGAACAGAAGATGAAGGGCACAATTGAAAAGTCTTGTTGGCTACAGTAAGAGTCAAGGAAGGGGGCAGCTGTTGAAAGGGGGGGATCTGGGAAGGAAACAGCTCAGGCCTTGGCGGGGCCTCTTACCTGCAGCCGGCAACTTTCTAAATGCTGTGAGCCTCAGTTTACTCGTATAAAGTAATACCTACCTCAAAGGCGTTCCAAGAATTGATTGTCAAGTCTCAAGTATAGTGTGTGTGAGCAGCACTGAGAGTGATGCTCGAGTGGTAGCTGCTGTTATGGAGGTGATCATACTATTTAGTGCTAGAGGCGAGGATCAGTGGGGTTTCTTTTCTTCCAAGAAATTGAAGATTATCCATTTTCCAAACAAGGAGAGGAGAAAGGATAGAAAAGAAAGGGTTAAGACCTGAAGGGGAAATTGTAGATTGTGGGTAAGTGAATCACTGAGGTTTTAGCAAATGTCTGGAAGCAGTTAGTTCTAAGTTAAACAAGGCAGATGGCATTTAGAACTAAATGTGGGGAAAGGAAATATGTACTTATCATGTTTTGGAAAAAAAAAAATTACAATCTTTTAGATTGCTTACTCAGGGGTTATTTCTTCACATAACCAAAGCTCAAGAATTCAGTTTCTCTCAAGAAAGGCAGGGCACTTTTAGTGTTTTTCTTTTGTTCTTAAAACATTGGCTTTAATTGTAGGCACAGTTTCTATGCCAGCATATTTTTAGTTTAAAAATAAATTGCAAAAGCAGTCGTTGTGGCAGCCAGATTTCAACATAACATTTTTCTCCTTTTCATTAAAATGAAAATAAATTAAAATAGTTATCTGTACAAAAAGTAGTGAACTTTATATTTAATAATTTAAAACTACTTTGGACTAGCATAGAATCGACTAAATAACTAAGTGGCTGCTACAAACATGTTTTTAAAACTTAATTAAGATTTGACTGTTGGAGTCCCAGAGTTATAAAACATTATATAATTTCTATTGGTCAGATTTCCCCAATTTTAAAACAAACTGAAGAGTGTAATTGTCTTAAGAATAAGGAAAGCTATCGCCAAATTAAGAGTGTGTAAAACTATAGTACTCTTTTTGGTTTGAGTAGAAGGATATTGAAAACAAAAGAGTTATAAGCACATGTCTGAGCTGTTTTGCTGCATCGCTTTCTTTATAGAGAAGTAACAATAGCTTCCGTAGTTTCCACACCTCTTCTGCCCACTCCAGTCTAACAGTATGGATATGTGGCAGCTTTTATGGGTTGGGTGCTTGTAAAAGTCCAAGTCATGACACTGGCTTCATTGCCAGGATTGCCAGAAGAATTACCAAATTGCAGCTACCGAACCACTATGCTATCCTATTTTTCTTAAACTAAATTAAACCCTTCTTTCTTTCCCTTAAGGGAAATACATGATTCAGAGCAAATCGTATAAATAGGTTTGCATCTGAGTTTAATAACCAAAATCTCCTCTGTGGACCAGAGTTTTCTAAAATACATATTACTCTCTGTGCACAGTGAATACATTTTTCAATGATACTACCATGGTTATATACATAAAATTTAATAAAGCTTGCTTTTTCTGACTGTAATGTGTCACTCTGAAGAATAGTATTGGCTATTACTGACAATATGTTAATAGCAATTTCAATATTTATTTCTTAAATTTAAAAAGAAACAAAATGGATTTTATATTAAAGCAGTCACTGGAGTTACCCATGAAATAAAGGTTAAGGTACACCCCACAGAAACAAATGCTCCCACAGGGAAGAATCGCAGTGCTGTGGGTAATGAGGATGTAATTATTAATTGGCGAAAACATTAAAACATTTTTTTGTTAAGACATTTTTTGAAAGTAGAAATAAAATCTCTTAAGTTCAGGTTAAATCACTATTTTTACCTTCCCAAAGCTTCCCAAAGGAAGAATTTAGTAAAACTATTTTTCTTGTATCATATAAAACAGAGAAATCTACTTTTCAATATAGTACAGCAAATATTTTGTTTGCACCGTGTGTAAGTTGCTTTGTCTAAGAAAAATAGGATGTTTCTTAGCAGATAGGCTTTTCCTTCCCCTTCTTCCTTGCGGTTATAATACAATCTCATTTTATTCACTTTCCTCTAGATGGGCCACAAAGCTGTGAATCTTGATTGGCGTAAGCTCACTATAGTAGTCTCATTTATTTTGCTATTGATTGAATTAGGCATGGAATGTCATATCTTTAGCTAATGAGATTCTAGAGAAAGACAGCGAAGGAGCTTTTAACTCTGGACTTTGTGGTCCAGAGTATCATTTTGTGATAATTGGGATGCAGAAGCCAGCTTGGGCCTGTGGGGGTGCCTAAGTGTAAGGGACAAGCCAACTCTATAAAGTTGGCAGTGCTGCCATGTTACATAATCCTGAGTCATGATCTCCTTGAAATCGTAAATCTTCTTAATTTAAAATCAGGAATAGTTACTTTCCATACTTGATTCAAAGGATATGTCATATGCCGATTCGTTATAGGTGACATTGCACTAATTTTTAATTTTTACTAGATTCATATTTTTTCTAGATTTTATTTTAATTTTTTTACTAAATTTTGTACATTTAGTACGAGATTCATTTCTGCAAAAATCAGAAATCCTGATGTTTTAAACAACTCCTATGAGGCTATTTAAACCTATATGTAAGTATCAGATGCAAGATTTTTGCATGCTGGGCACAGTGGCTCACACCTGTAATCCTAGCACTCTGGGAGGGAGAGGTGGGAGCGTCACTTGAGCTCAGGAGTTCAATACCAGCCTGGGCAAGAGTGAGACCCCGTCTCTACCAAAAATAGAAAAAATTAACTGGGCATGGTGGCGCACGCCTATAGTCTCAGCTACTGGGGAAGCCGAGGCAGGAGAATCGCTTGAGCCCAGGAGTTTGAGGTTGCAGTGAGTTATGATGATGCCACTGCACTCTAGCCAGGAAGACAGAGTAAGACTCTGTCTCAAAAAAAAAAAAAAAAGAAAGAAAGAAAGATTTTTGCATTCAGCAGAGTGTTGCATGGTTTTGGTGTTATTTTGGGGGGATAATGGGAGTTTTAATACCATATTTCATTTGTCAGTCTGTAGTTAATTGCATTAAACACTTTAATTTCTCTCCTTGTGTGATTTAATGCTCCATTATGAATGAAATAGTTCTTTAAGTTTTACTGGCTTTTATCATTTTTAACTAGAAATTTGAAACACCATATTAACAAACAAATTTTTTTCCTCTCTTCTTCTAATCTCACAATTTTATTGGAGTTTATATTTGAAATGTGTATTTCACATATGTATTATGTGAGAGAGAGAGAGAGAGAGAGAGAGAATATGTGTGTGTGGTAATGGAGTCTTTTTAGAAATGCCATTGGCATCCTCCTTCATAACTGGTGTAAGAGAAGACTGTAGCAATGTGGACTGCACAAAAGTGTCTTCCTCCAATGACCATGGAAAAGGGAGACAATATCAGCCTCCCCTGTTTTCAGAGTGCTGTCATAAAATTTAAGTTATTATAGAAAAGCATCTGCCACTTAAGAGTAAATTGCTCCACTTCCACTAATAGGTTATAGGAGCTGTGTAGTTTATCAGCTTTCCCTTTTTATCTAGGCTACCTGAAAGCTCAGAACTGAGTTCTCCGCTTGAGAGGATAGCCCAAGTTTTCTTGTAGTTACTTATATAATTCTTTTTTTTTTTGATTTATAAATATATGAGAAATGAATAGGAATTAGGTAGACTAACGAATTTCTATTCTATCTCTGGTCGACATGTCATTTTCAATTTGTTATGTAAGTTGATGGAAATGTATATGCCATTTTATATATACACTGGTTGATTCGTCTTAAAATCCTTCAAAACCAAATCATTATTAAATGAAATAATAGTTCCATAGGGGCTTTAAAGCAGCAGGTCTTTCATTCAATCTTCTCATTATAGTAAATGATTAAATCTCTGGTAACATAGTGAAAAGAGCATAACGCCAAAGAACAAGCAATTTGTGTTGCTATTTATCAATTTCTGGGTGTCTTTTCTAAAAGAGGCATGGATTCAATAATTTTATCCAGGCCTTTAGTAGAGCATAATCCTCAAATAGAGCTTGTGAATATGACTTATTCCCTTCAGCCCTGAACTCTCTGAAATACCATTTTTGTAAAAAGTGTTGTTTGTCTCTATTTAGGAACCTTCTCTTCTACTGCCTTTGCTAGCATAAAAGCATAACTCATCTTCCTGTGGAGCTTTTATATTAGAATTACTTTCTGCTTTAGCCCTTTGACAAACTAGAGGCAGACATCTTTACCAGAAGCATGAAAACCAAGAGAGATCACAACTTCACAGTAAATACTGAGTTGTGGGATAATATGAGTTTTAAACAGTTAGAGTCTCGTGCCGTATATCAGTCATTGACAAACCATATGTACGAGGTGGTGGTCCTGTAAGATAATAATGAAACTGAAAAATTCCTGTCACTTAGTGCCACCATAGCCATTCTAACATCTGCGTTTGTGGTAGCGTGGTGTAAACAAACCTACTGTGCTGCCAGTCATATAAAAGTATAGCATATGCAGTTATGTATAGTATGTAATACTTGATGATAATAAATGACTATTACAATGGTTTATATATTTGCTATACCATTTTTTCATTATTTTAGAGTGTACTACTACTTATCAGAAAAAAAAGAAGTTATAGTCTCAGGCAGGTCCTTCAGGAGGTATTCCAAAAAAAAGGCATTTTATCGTGGGAGATGACTGCTCCATGCATATTATTGCCCCTAAAGACCTTCCAGGAGGACAAGATTTGGAGGTGGAAGACTGAGGTCAATGATCCTGACCCTGTGTAGGCCTAGGCTAATGTGTATGTTTGTGTCTTCGTTTTTAACAAAAATGTTTGAAAAGTAATAATTTTTTAAATAGAAGAAAGGTTGTAGAATAAGGATAGAAAGAAAATAATTTTTTACAGCAGTGTAATGTGTTTGTGTTTTAAACCAAGTGTTACTATAAAAGAGTCAAAAAGTTTAAAAAGATTTTAAAAACTAAAATATAAAAAAATGTTTTATAAGTAGTAAAGTTACAGTAAACTAGAATTAATTTGTTATTGAAGAAAGAAAGATATTTCTTATAAATGCAGACTGGCCTAAGTGTACTATGTTATAAAATCTGCGGCAGTGTACAGTAACGTCCGAGGCCTTCACATTCACTCGCTAACTTACCCACAGCAACTCAGTCCTGCAAGTTCCACTCATGGAAGTGTATAATTTAGAGATTCCAGATCATTAAGATTAAAGTCTACCATGTTCCTCTCAGGCAAGATGACCCAGCATAGGGAAATAATGCCGTAAATATGGAATTATTTGTGTATTTCTGTTCCATCTACCATTTAACTAACTCAAGCTTTTTTAAGCTACCCTCCGTTCTTCATCGTCAGGTGTCTAATCCCTGCCACAGGTCACCCTCTCCCCTTGCCCAGTGTTTTGTTCTCTGTCAGAACATCAGAATTTCCATACCTTCACACGTTTGTAGTATTCGTCATGTTTGAACACTTTGGTATTTTCCACTTATCTCCAGAGTCTATACTGTACTTAGTTATTCTGTTATCAGTTTATTGTTTATAACATAAACTCATATCCAACATGAAACTTGGGTTTCCACTGTGTTGTTTTTTAATTAGCAAGTAAGAAACCCACTTGCGTATTTTTTATGTAGTGAAAATAGCACCACAGATATCTAAACTCACCAATTCTTAGCACCTATTAAGTATGTCTGTAAAAAGACAAAACCACCACAAAAAGCTGATAATTCAGTTGTCCTGTGTGCCTTTTAGACGAGTTAATTTAAGGAGTAACGGGAACATTATATTGCATTAATAATTCTACTGTTACAGTATTCAATATGTAATTTTTTTTAAACTGCGTACTTTTTTAAAAAATATGGTTTCAGTTTTATTTAATGGATAAATTTTCAGGATACTGTGCTGTCAATTTAAAAAAAATGGAATTTAGGATTTGGAAAAAGAACTTAAGTATATGAACTGTACCCGAAGGTTTGCAGCTTGTAATTATAGACTTCCCATGATACAGAGCACATACAATGATCTTTTAAGATCAACAAAACATCTTGAAAATTTTCTCCATAATGAAAGTAAATTTTCTAGGACCAGCCATGCCAACGATCTTTCTTATAAATTGCTTTATGGTATAAGACATAAGGAAAAAATTATTAGTTTATAGATGATGTGTATTATTTAATATATCAATGTATATTGCATATTACTTGGTACATCATGTATTTTTGGCTTAGATAAATAGGAGGATTTTTTTTCACTCTCATTTTAAGAAGACAGTAGGAGACCTAATCTTATCAGTCAACCTAGAAAGAATGATATTTCTCAGGCAAAGGTCTTACCCTCCAAAAAGTCATAAACACTGAAGAAAAATTGCTTTGAATAAAAGCATGACTTTTTGGAGAGTAAACTTTTATTCAAAGCAATTATTCTTCAGTGTACAAATAGATTTTTCTTTGTTTCTACATTTCATTTACCTTGGATTTTTGTTTTTCCTTCTTTTTTTTTTGGAGACAGAGTCTGGCTCTGTTGCCCGGGCTAGAGTGCGTGGCGTCAGCCTAGCTCACAGCAACCTCGAACCCCTGGGCTCAAGCAATCCTGCCTCAGCCTCCCAGGTAGCTGGGACCACAGGCACATGCCATGATGCCCAGCTAATTTCTTTCTATTTTTAGTAGAGACGGGGTCTCGCTCTTGCTCAGGCTGGCCTCGAATTTCTGAGCTCAAACGATCCTCCCGCCTCGGCCTCCCAGAGTGCTAGGATAACAGGCGTGAGCCACCGAGCCCAGCCTTGTTTCTCCTTCAGATTCCATGTATCTACAGCATACCTTCCTCAAGTATCACAAAAATCAATTCTATTACGTTATTTACTTAAAGATTCTTTTATAAAACAGAAACATAATAAATTATGCTCTTTCAGAACCTTCTATTTTTTTAATGTGCTGCTGCCCGTATAGTACTACTGTTAGATTTTTTTTCCCTCTATATGTGAATTTGGGATTAGGTCTCTGTAATGTGCCCAAATTGGACCATAAAACAGTGGAGGTCGGTGGATTCTCATACTTATTTTTCATGACCTACCCATGAGATGTAAAATACGGTGATCATGAGGCAAATCAACGTACCTTTGTTTATAAATAGTGAAAAGAAAGGATTGAGGTCAGACTGAGAAGGGTTACCATAAAGAAATGAGTATTTATGTACCTATATGTTCTCTTTTTTATTCGTCTTGCAGCCATAATGAAAGGAAAGTGACCTGTAAACATCCAGTCACAGGACAACCATCGCAGGACAATTGTATTTTTGTAGTGAATGAACAGTAAGTAGAGAGTTTCATGGAATGCCTATATTCAGAATGGTGTTGACATTGAAATTGCTGTTATCCATATTAAATTCAGTATAATTTAACAGTTTTCTTATCCAGACATTTGCAGTCACATGTAATAACAGCATGCCAGCTGTTTACTATGTGTATAGTATAGAAACTCGACTTCAGCATTTTTTTCATGAGGAATGTAATTTCAGAAGCTGTTTTCACAATAGTTCAAATTCAGGTAATAAGCTCAAGAACCCAGGATGCAAGCTTAGAGAACTGTGTAAACTTGGTCAAATTATTAAATATTAATTTGAGCTCACTTTTCTTATCCTTAAATCAGGATATTGGTAATTACCGTTTCACAGAATTTTTATAAGCATTAAATGATATATGTGTAAAAATGTTTCATGCGCTATAAAGCTCTTCACAAATAATAATTATTGCTATTATTGCTTTTAATATTAGACTAGTTAATCTTGTAATTCATTTTTAATTTTCCAGTTGGGTGACCAAGTAGAATATCTGCAATAATGCCTATTAAAATAAACATGATATTAACTTATTTTAGGCTTAGAAATGTTTATAGTTGTCAATATTAAGCTCTGACTCTAGAGAAGCCAGGATCCGACTACAGTGAAAAAGTGGGATGCCAACATTGTTAACTCTAATAACTAGGGAAGTGTTATTATAAAGCAGTTTACATACACAGCAAGTTCTAGCATTTTGACATATTATATTTTCAGGACCGTTGCAACCATGACATCTGAAGAAAAGAAGGAGCGACCTATAAGTATGATAAATGAAGCTTCTAACTATAACATGACTTCAGATTACGCAGTGCATCCAATGAGTCCTGTAGGCAGAGTAAGTTGTTTTGCTACTGTTAATTATTGATGAGTAGTAGTCAATATCTATTACTGTTACTCATAATGGACTTAGAATTATATGGGAATCATCACATTTTTATTATTACATGACTTTAGTTACACTGGAGGTAATTGATATATAAAGCAATATCTTGAAACATAAGGTAATAAATATAATGTAATAATTTAATGACTTACATATTTTTAAATGCTGAGTTTAGATTTTGAATAATTTTACAAATATAATGTTTGCATGAGAGAGTGAGCCCTTTTAAGTTTTAAAGGGGAAGATTAATATGATATCCTAGAAATCACATTTTCTGGCTAAGAATGGTTAGGTCGAGGAGACATTTTTCCATAGTAAAACAATTGTAATAGTAAATTGTTTATTTTAAGGAAATGAATGATAGGTAATTTTAATAGTATTTTTTAATTCAAAAGATATTGCAAGTAAATGTAAATTTTCAAATAATGTAAAAAATTTCTAATTCTTATTAAGTAACATAGAGCGAACAGGATAATTAAGCATAATGCTTCATTAATCTATTTTAATTAAAATCTAGGGAAATTGATAAATGCGTTGAGGGCCACTGGATAGAAAGTTGGACCTGTGTCTCACACTTTACACCAAAAATTTTCCAAATGGATCAGTTATTGAAATATTTTTAAAAGCACTAGGAAAAACAATGGGAGATTTAAAAAAAATAAGCTCAGACTACAGATGGACTTCCTAAGTATGACATAAAACCCAAAAGTAATAATATAAAACAATGAGAAATTCAACCATATGTAATTATCATGCATGCAGAATATCTGCAATTCATATGACAATTAAAGAATAATCCCTTTATAATTAAAATGCTATGAATCAATAAGAAAAGGTTCCAACTCTTGGAGAACATGAGTAAAAAGAAAAATTTTTTTAAATAAGGAAAGGGCTTATGACCTAGTTTTAAAATTATATAAAATCAGTTTCCTGGAAAGGAAAATGGAATTTACTCTTAAATATATGAAAAAAGGTGCTCAGCCTCTTCTTTAATATGAAAAATATTAATTAGAACTAGGAAAAGACACCATTTTTCACTTATCAGATTTGCAAAGGTCAGAAAGTTTTATAGCACAGCACGTTGACAAGAGTGCGGGTATATAAATAGGCATTCTGTTTATACAGCGAGCTGCAAGAAGTAGTAGAACAGAAGAGTGGGCATTATAAATGTATTGATTTGAGACAGAAGAGATATTTCATAACTATGACAACAGTTATTTTAGATGGATAAACACACACAAAAACACAGTGGTATTGCTTGCCTCCCAGGGTTGTGAGTGGGGTTGGCTGGGTGCTGCAGCCAAGGGGTGAGAAGTAGACTGGTCTTTGTATATCCTTTTTGTATTAATACCATGTGAGTTTTATACTGTGTTTAAACATTGTCTGTTTTAAAGTAAATTAAAATTTATCAAGGAAACCTGCTGTAGGAAAAATGTTGATATTGGACCTTAAAGTTCTATTATGTCCTAAGAAAAGCTTCACAAACCAAAATTGTAATGAAATACGCTAGATTTCCTAAGATTCTAGATAAGTTGAAAAGTAAGAGATAATTTGATATTACTTAACCTTTTATAGAGAAATTCAAATTCAGCTTTATTGTCTTTATGTTTGCTGGATACCACTACAATTCCCGCCAAAATAAATCTTCATGCTAAACGTAGCAGTATTTTAAAAGATTGTATATCCTTATGTGTACTTTCAAGAATACAGTAATAAACACCATTTGTCTGCTATCATTTAAGTTTAGAGTTGTCCATAAAGAGGAAAATACTACACGGCTTTAAGCAGATCCCCTTACGGTCTTGTTTTGACTTGATGTGACGTGTTTAATATCTGAGTATTTTTCCTCTAACTGAATGCTGTTAACTTTCTTTAATTGAACCAACCCTACTAAATGCAGATGTAAAGCAAAGAGTTCTGTCTTTTGGTGTGTTCTTAAAGATCTGTTAATAATTTTTACTCAAGGTCTATTTATTTTTTTATAGCAAGTAGGACAAAATACTGCTACATACTGTGTCTTTCTAAAAATTGTATATCCAGATTTTAAAAGGAGAGATTATAAAACTTGTGATATCCTAGGGGGAAAATTCTTTGTGCAGAATTCTTACACTTCAAACAACTAAGCCAGCAAAAGTGGAATTGTAATAATTTTTCTGAAAAGATTTAAGTCCTGCAAGCCTTGGGGAAATCTGAAAAGAGATTAAAATATGAAGATGAAAATAAGCTCAAATCTCTAGGCATTAATACCACATTTTTGATCATGGTTTTTTCCTATTTAGACTTCACGGGCTTCAAAAAAAGTTCACAATTTTGGAAAACGGTCAAATTCAATTAAAAGGAATCCTAATGCACCTGTGGTCAGACGAGGTTGGCTTTATAAACAGGTATTGTTTTTTTCTATTTGATGTGAAACAAAGGACAGAATTAGAAGGAACCTTTTGAACTGAATGTACCTAAGATAGTTACATAAAATCTATAATATAGAGAAGGAACTGTGGAGAAGTCATGCAGATTCTTTGACCACTTATTATCCCTGAAGAATGTCAAAGAAACAACGAAGACAGAAAAGGGAATAGACATTACACAGAACAGAGATTGTGTGTGTGTGTTTGCTACAGGTATTTCTACATTTAAAAATAAATATGTATGAAAATGTTAGGAATAGCACACTAAAAATAACCCCACAGAAATACTTTTTAAATGTCAAGGTAGATATAAATAAATAAATGCAAGGATATTGTTCATTTTTCTGTTTGTATAAAAATCATTAGAGAGTCTGGGCGCGGTGGCTCATGCCTGTAATTCCAGCACTCTGGGAGGCTGATGAAGGAGGACTGCTTGAACTCAGGAGTTCGAGACCAGCCTGAGCAAGAGCAAGAACCTGTCTCTACTAAACATAGAAAAATTAGCTGGACATTGTGGCATGCACCTCTAGTCCCAGCTACTTGGGAGGCTGAGGCAAGAGGATCTCTTGAGCCCAGGAGTTTGAGGTTACAGTGAGCTATGCACTCTACACAGGATGACAGAGCAAGACTCTTGTCTCCAATAAAAATTATTGGAGAAATATATAATTATTATATATACTTCCCCACCTTTATTTATAGAGAAATCTGATAATGATTTCAGATTTTTCTGATGTTTTTTCAGATTTTGCTTCTATGCTGTCTGACTACTCTCTCTCACTCTTAAGTTTTTGTGCTCATTCCATTTATTTATTTATTTTTCTTGTTTGCTCATACAGGGTTCACTTTCAGACATGCTGATAAGTTGGGGTTTATATTGTTGCATTGGCTGAGAAACTTGATAATTAAGTTTTTTGGAACCTTATCATTAGTTTTAGAATTAGTAAGGATGCATGCACATTACTTCCTTGGACTTTTACATCATTTTGGTTACTTAGAGGCTATTTACTTTCTGATTTGCAGGTAGGCTTTAGGTAAGTGACTACCAGATAATTGAGGTGATATACTCAGTCTTCAAAGCCTTTGTCTGTCTTTATTCTGTCTCTCTGATTCTACATACATACAGGTGATACAAAGCAAGTTAAATTATTAGTTCATTGATGGTACCAATTTATTCTGGTAAATATCACTAATTGCTTTCAGATGACCTAATAATTTATTCATTAAAACTCACAATTTTTATTTGAAGACCATTCACTATATTTTAAACATCTGACATTTGAACTTATCAAGCTGAAAGATTTTTGCATACTTAGTTTATAGTAAAAGAATTTCTCCATGTTTTTTTTCGCTAGTCTTTGTAAGTCCAAATTATGTTTGGATAGTTCAGTGCAATATTGAGCCTAATTGAGTATATTGTACTTCTTATTTAAAATAGTTCTTGTTCTTGTTTCTCAATCCCTGGTTAATTTAGCATTGGAAAAGTGTTACCAGGTAGTTTCTCTAACTTAAGTGTTTATTTTGTAATATATGTGTAACTGAAGAAAATATTTGTTTGCAGGGCTCCCTATCTGTAATTTCTTCTGTAATTCAGAGTATAATTAAGAAACTGAAAATACTGTATACCATTTAACTTTTTTGTCCCTTTTTTGGTATAGCTATCAATTTTAAGGACAAATCTTTTATTTTGAGAAATTTTACCTCTGTTAATTTCTGTAGTTCTGTAATCATTATTAGATGATTCTTCCAACTAAAAATAAATTAGAAATAATCAGTGCACATCCAAACTGACCTCTTTTTTGCTTTTTTTGAGAGGGGAGTATCTGTTTAATTTTCTCTGTTTAATTTTGCTTTATTGCATATGGGAAAGTAATTTTTATTAAAATTGTTATTTTGTTTGAGCCAGGTATTTGAATGAACTAAATTACTTCGAAATAGCTGCCAGATAGACACTCTTTTCTGCAGGATGAGCAAAACCTAAACTGTAGACATAAGAAGAAACAACGTTTATGAAATGTATTTGTATATTAAAGTTTCTTCATTCACAGTCATTTTAAATCGTATTATCTTTGGAATAATTTCAGTTCACTTATTTTTCATCTTGCTGAAGATTAACATATTTATTAAATCTGGTTTACCAGAATGCACACACTGCTTAATGGTTACATTATTCTCATCCTAGTAGACGTGCATATTCAGAACCGTGAATTCCAAATTGCTTACAAATACTAAACCAAATCAAATTGCTTCAATATATTCTCTTTACATGACAGTATTACTTTTTAGAGACCAGCCTACTTGGGAGTATCTTAATATGATACAAATCCCTAGAAAGCTACCTCCAAAATTATGATTGGCCTTTTATAGCTGATGTTATACACATATCAAACATACTTTGTTTTAACAGCTTGTTTTAAATAAACACACCAGAAGTGAGTTTTTATTGTTTGAAATGAGAAAAATCCCTTTAAATATGCTGATATTAATTAATGCAGGACAGTACTGGCATGAAACTGTGGAAGAAACGCTGGTTTGTGCTTTCTGACCTTTGCCTCTTTTATTATAGAGGTAAGTTTACCATAAACTATCTTAGTGTATTATTTTGTAATTATAACATAATATATGTTAAGTATCAGATACTTTTTAAAGAAAAAATGTTATAATTCCTTGCTATTTTATTATCAGTAGAAGTATCAAGAAAATCTTTTCTTCATTGACATGTATTTCTGAGTTTTAGGGGTATGACAGGAGACAGTATAGTGCTTCAGATTAGTGTGAATTTTAGTCCATTTCCCATGATATGATTTGTTGTACATAAAGAGCATATGAATCTTCACTCTGTAATGATGTCCTTGAATTCAGTGCTTACTCCATAAAATCCTTAGTTTGTGGAGGTTCTTTTCACATGTCATTTTTGCCAGATCTAGTTATGGATCCAGCGAACACCCAGTTTTGCTCCCCAGCAAGTGATATTAGAATGTTAGGAGCTACTATGATATGTAAGCAAATGAAAAAATAAATTACAAAGACATGTATTTATTTTGAACCCTTTCTTTTTAACTAAACAAAGACAAAACTTCTCTGGTTAGTAAATGATTGATTAATACCATTTTAAATAAAAGTCTAGAGAAGTCTCTGTTCATGTACCACACAGATCTCTTAGATACTACAAATTTGGTACCTGCCAATGAAAGGCACACCTAGGTGGTGCTCTTTAGAGAAATCTGCTTCAGCTGTAATATACAATTGTGAATCTGGATATCTCTACTTATTCCCTACTTTAAAGTTTGGTTGGAAACTGTCACTAAAGAATTAGATTGTCAACCCGTAATTAATCATTTATGGGTTTTCTTGAAAAGTATGAGTTACAACATATAACAGAGGGTTTTAGAACTAATTGGCAGTTTTTGAATTTTTTGACCACACGAAAGATAACATAGCAAACTTCAGTGGTGGTTTATTGAAGCATTATAATGCATGTTAACCTTCAATATTTAGAATTAGTAGAATTATTTTCATCGTTTTACTTCCTTGCAAACTGTGGTTGAGAAGTACTGCTGAGTCAGAATTAACCAATCCTATAAAATTACATTTTGTCATAGAGATGTTGGTCATGCTGCAATTGTGGTATTATCTTTAGTTAAGTGCCAAGGTTACTCTACAATTTTCCACTCTTTCAGAAAGTTAGTAGTTGTATCTCAGGCATTATCCCTGAGCTTGTAATTTCTGCTTTCCTCCCTTTTTTTTCAGTATATTTATAGAAAGTTTTAAGCTTTACATAAGAATAAGAAAATGTTTACTATCTAATTTTGTAAATTTCTAATATAAAAATATCTTAATTTCTTGTAATTTACTGTTGCTCATGGAAAGGTACTATTCCTCACTTTTCTTATTATAGGAAAACTTTTAATCGTATTTGAGAAATGTACGGGTGAGCCAGAAGCCATGTTGAATATGAGATTCCTTATTATTAATCACCTATAGTTTACATGCAAAGTATTATTTATCTTCGTGGTTCCCAGACAGGAGGAATAGAAAAAAGAAGAAATGTAGAAAGGAAAGAAATATCATTTAACCACTTCTGTTCTTCAGATGGTTGGAAAAAAGTATATGATACATATTTTCACTATTTTATCAGTAAGAAATGTCAGATTTTAAATAAAAATGATCATATTTTAGTGAGGTGATCATAATAGCTTGCATATTTTTGAGTATTTAGTATTTACTGGGCACCGCACTGAGTATGTTACATAGGTGTTCTGTTTCATCTAATCCTCACGGTTACCTGATAAGGTGGGGAATCTTACCCTCAGTTTCGCATAAGAAGAAACTGACATACAGAGAGGTCAGATAGTTTGCCTGAGGTCTCACAACTTGGAAGTGACAAGGCTAGGATTTGAACCCAGGCAGTCTGACACCAGAGCTGATACAGTTAATCACTGTTCTCTCAACTACAAGTTTTTGTCCCCACCCAGATATCCTCTCGTATGTTGAGGACAACAGCCCCATTCATTTCGTCTCTATCTCTCAAAGCATCCAGTCTACTGACATATAAAGTGTGCTATTAGAATTTTTTTAAAGATCAGTCCCTGTTTTTTTTATAGATATGGAAAATGAGACAGAAAATAAGTGATTTGCTGTTTTTTTTTTTTTCAGTAGGTTAGTAACCAGTACCAGATGGAAGCCCAGGTTCTCACTGTTTTTTGCCTTACAGCAGGCATACAGTGAGCCCACAGCGACAGGGCACTGGGATTACTCTATTCCAGGGGTGGGGAACCCGCAGCCTCAAGGCCACATGTGGCCTTCTGGATCCTTGATTGCGGCCTTTTGACTGAATCCAAATTTTACAGAACAAATCATAGACTATTCTGTAGTCTATTGACGGAAGTTACCATGGAACTTAATTCATTCAACAGATACTTATTGAGCAGGACCTGCGTCATTCCAGGTGTTGCCAAAATGACAGTGTGAGAAAGCTGTCATGAAGCTTGCATTCTAGAGAGATCAAGGAGACGATAAATAAACAAGACCATAATACATGCTTTTAGGACAATAAGGTTATAATATGAAAGGCAGACATGGGGGAGAGGTCTCTTTGGATCAGTACTCTGCACAGGTGTTTTAGACACCAAGATCTAAATTACAAGGAGGAGCCAGAGTGAGCGATTGTTCCAGGCAGCGGGAGTGAATAGTGCAAAGGCTCTAAGATAGGAGAGTGTTTGGGATTGTTGAAGGAGCAGAAAGAAACCAGTGTACTGAGCTGGGAGATTAGCAATAGGAAAGGAGAAGGGAGAAATAGAGATCACACCACGTAGGACTCTATAGGAGCCTGGATTCTACTGTAAATGCCATGAGGAAACAATTCAATGTTTTTAAGCATAAGAATTACATGCTTTGGTATATATTTATAAAGCTCGCTCAAGCTGCTATTGGAGAATGGATTGTAAAGGAGAAGGAAGGGAGCAGAGAGACTAGTTAGGAGCTACTATATAGAGGTAATAAAGGCCTAGACTAAGGTGGTAGCTTAGCAGTGAGGTCTTTTGATGCACCCGATGCCTTATTAGGTAGTGGAATGCAAAAATGAACAAGATAAACCCCTGTCCTTGTAGAACTCACAAATTAACTGAAGAAATCTGTAAAGAATGTCATAGTAGGTGCTCAGTTAGGTTGAGTAAGTGTAGGCCAAGCAAGGATCAGGAAAGAAGGGTGATTTGGGCAAAGGACTTATCACGTGCAAAACATGAGTATGCTTGGCACATTTGTAAAACGATATGTAGAACTTGTATTGCTGGAACCCAGCAAGAGTTAAGGCTTAAAAGGTAGATGAAGGCACAAAGGGCATTGGTTTACCAATCCTAATGAATTTAAACTCTGTCTTGAATGCAAAAATAATAACAGGATCAGAGAGAAATTAACAGAGTATTGGAGTATTCCAGGTGAGAAATGAAAATTTGTAATACTTATCTAGCTGTGATTGTATTTCTTGTCTTGTTCTTTAAAACTAAGTAGAAATGGAAAATCTAAAATGTCACTTGAATCCAATAAAATGCTGAGATTCTTATGGCTCCTGTCCCAGGTTTTGTTCCCTAGGAAGCAAACTCTGTAATGGAGATAGATTGATATGTAGGAGGTTTATTGGGGAGTGTTCTGGGAACTACTAGCTGTGGCAGGAAAGCGAAGTAAGGAGAAAGTGGGCTGCCATGCCATCTCAAAAAGGCCTCAGCTGATCCATGGCAAGTTCATTCATTCTGCAAACACTCCTCAGTACCTACTCTTTGCTTGGCGCAGTCTGCGAAGCACCCTAGGTGATAGAAAGTAAGATGGTCCTTAGGTCAGGTTTAGTACTAGGAGAATGTCATGATGAGGAACATTTGAAGAACTTAGTGAAGAACTCTTAGGATGGTCATTTGACAGATGATGAAGATTTTATATGCTGTGCCTTTCATTTTATATTATAAAAGTAATATTTATTGAATACCTGACTATGTGGCGAGTTCTTTTTGTGTATTAATTCGTTTAACCCTCATTGCAATCTTCTGAGCCTAAGTTCTGTTATCCCCGGTTATGCGAGGTGATCCAGGCAAATCCTCCTGTGCTATCCTGCCTCTGCATATTCTGAAGCAACTTTAGGAAGTATGATTTTATTATGGGATGTAGAAGCATATATTATTTGGTTAAATGATTTTTAATAAAGCTGACTTCATGAGCTGTTTCTGATTATATCCTTTATATAAACATAAAATTGGATTCAAAATTAGGATGTGACTCATTGCCTTAGGATTGTCTCTCTCATTCTCCATAATTGATGATTACTTTCCAACTTTTTTTTTTTTTTACCTTTTAGAGTGAATCTGCACTTTCATTAATTCTTTTTTGTAATAATATTAGTGAATCGTTCTGAATGAGCATAGTATAGTAGGAGCAAAACTTTGTTCCATTATTTGAAGAAAAGCTATAGAAGAAAACCTTTATTTAATGCAACATTTTTGCTTTTGGAATCTTCACCATATACTCTAGAAATGAGGTAGAAATAAATAAAATCCCTTGTTAAGTTTGTGATTATTTTTTTAAAAAACACATAGCAAGCATAATAAAAAGAATTATTAATATTTCCCATGTATGGCTTTTCTCATTGTTGAGTTCAGCCTGATGCACAGTTTTATTAGCTTGTCTTGCAGGTCTGTAACAATGAACTACATACTTCAAGTTTCATAAACATCTCTGCCCCCAAGCAGCAAGTTAATAATGTGAATCTATGCTGTCAAGATTAATGTGTCCTCATTTTCCTAGGTATATTTTATGTGCTTGCCTCATAGGCCTGTAATTTATTTGCAGTACTCTATTGTGTATCAGAATGACTACTAAAAGGAAACCTTCAAAGTTAAAAGTTTTTAAAAGCATATAATATGTATAGCCTAGTTTAAAATATATATTCACATGTGTATTCATTTATTCAACACATTTTTTGACCATCTGCTGTCATCCTAATTATCTTCATGGGCTGGGCACAGTGGCTCACACCTGTAGTCCCAGCACTTTGGGGGACCCAGGCAGGAATATCTCTAGAGGCCAGGAGTTTAAAGACCAGGCCAGGCAACATAGCAAGACCCTATCTCCACAAAAAATTTTAAAAAGGTATCTTCATGGAACTTACATTCTGGTGTGGAGAGAAAGATAATAAGCAAATAAATAACTAAAATGTATAGTATGTCGTAGGGATTCAGTTTAGGAAGTCATGACATTCCTGAAGGAAAATAGAGGGAATGTTAAAGAAATTGTTTAAAATACGGTAGTCAAGGCTGGCCTCGTTGATGAGACCTTTGAGCAGGGATTTAAATGTGTGGTACCAATTTTCAATTCGCTTAGGATAGGGAAGCTCACTGAAAGTGAAGAAGTATAAATCCTTCTGCTATTTGATATTTTCATTTAAAACCTTATGAAGACTGTTTAAACATGAATATGTTCATTTATATACAAGATCCTTTTGATTTGGCCAAAATTTTGAGAAAATTTATTCTGCTTCATGAAAACATTTAAAATTCTAATCAGATGTTAAATTATCTCTTAGATGAGAAAGAAGAGGGTATTCTGGGAAGCATCCTATTACCTAGTTTTCAGATAGCCATGCTTACCTCTGAGGATCACATTAATCGCAAATACGCTTTTAAGGTAAGGAAACCTTTTAATTCTGTTTGAAACTTGCATTGATTAAAATGGATATTAATTTATAGATTATTGCAAAGACACAGTTATAGTGTTTTTTATATTTAAATTGTATTAATGGTCTCATGGTTATGTAGGAGAATTTCCCTTTAATTAGAAAGCATGTGCCGAAATATTTGGAGGTCAGCTGTCTTCATGTCTATGTTTTCAAATGGTTCTAGATAAAGCAAACTTGTCAAAATGCTAATAATTGATGAGTATAACTGTGGATGTCCTGGTAATCACTGTACTATTCTTTCAGGGTTATTGTATGTTTGAATTTTTTTGTGATAAATTTGAGGGGAGAGTACTATAACAGACAACTGAGTTTTTCAACATAATATGTTTATGACTTATAGAATAATTGCAGAGATGTTCTTAGGTCTCACAATGTTGTGATCATCAGATACTTTACAGAGAATATTGAAGTTGAGGCTGAAATCTGCTGTTAACTAAATCCAAGCAGACCTGAGATCCCCTCCGCTGACTAATCCCTATCTATGTCCATGATATTGCTGGTTTGTGAATCACTCTCAAGTAAAAAGCCACTTTAATGCTAATTTAGTAATTTGTTGTTTTTAAAAACCATTCTGCATTCTTTGCTTTGTGATTATGCCTAAAATAAATTCTAGAGGTCTCCTATTTTTTAAGTCAGTTTTAAATTAAGAAGTATAAAGGGTTTAAGGGAAAGGAGGGAAGTAGGGATAACATATGCTGCTATTTAACAATGAAAATATCTATTCTCTTAAGAATTGATTCCATTTTAAATTTCCATCTAATTTTAAAGGCAACTCAGGACTGTAGCTGATTTACAACTTTTGCTAATTAATGTGTTACTTTATCAGCTGTGGAGAAAAGAGAGCAGAAAGGCGTGGTTTTGGTGGGTTAAGAGGGTTGGATAACAGATAGCCTAAATGAGAAGGTAGTTTTAAACAAAGACCTGAGGATAAAAGGGAGTAGCTTCATATTTAAATGAATTTTGTCAAAATAAACTTTATCAACAGTGTAAACAAGAGAAGCAGAACTAAATGTTTTGAGGTGTTATTATAACAGGTTAATACTGATAACTTAAAATGATAGCTTTATAAATTTACATGTAGACCTGTGTGATATTAATACTATTATTTGGCCATGGGTTTAAATTCTTTTGTTTGCTTGTCAATTTAGCAAAAATTTATTGAATTCATATTATTGGGGCTATTTTGCTGGGTTCTTAGACTCTAAAAAAAAATGCTACAACGTTAAAATAGCAGTAAAAGTGACGACAACATGTGTTAGATGTTTTTTCTCTATAACGATTTGGTTTGATTTTAATTTTATTCTATCTGTAACAAGAATAGTAATTACTGTTTCAAATTCTTTCTTCTATGGTGGTGTTTCCTGTCAATTTATGAGCTACTTTACTACTAAGTCTGTTAACATTGATGCTATGGCTTACCAAAACAGTAAGTAGAAACTTTATAGACAATTATTGAACTCAAGTGTGAAACTTAAAGCTAGATTGGGTACTTTGACATCATCCAGTAAATATTTCCAGTTGACAGATGGCAAGTGTGTGTGGGGTTTGTTGGGGTTTCTATGAGTCTTGGCTAGAACTGCATCTTACTACCACACCACTAGCTCAGTGTTCCTTCTGTTGATCACAAGTATGGGCAGTGGTCTTTATTCACTTTTCTAAAATTCCACTGAGTCCAATGACACTGGGGTGGTAGTTTTAATTATTTTAACAACATAGAGCATTTAGCTGTTTCTTTTAAGTTGTTTCCATAGATAATTTTATTCTCTTACACAGTCAAGTGAGATTTCTTGGTTATGTAGTTATTTCAATGAGTGCGATTATTGAAATTACTTGTATCCTAAAATAAATTTTTGAAGAAACTAATTTGACATCTTAGATAAAGCAGATTGTCAAAATCTCAGAGTAAAGTGTATGGTTCCAGATTTATTCCACTCATCTCTTTCTGTTTAGCAAGGTAACTATATACTTAGTACTCTTTCCTTTACCTCATTCTTTTTGTTTTTTTAATTTTTAATTATTATGGGTACACAATAGCTATATATCTTTATAGGGTACGTGTGATGTTTTGATACAGGCATACAGTGTGAATTAATCAAATTACGGTGATGGGGTGTCCATCACCTCAGGCATTTATCATTTCTTTGTACTAGGAACATTCCATTTCCACTCTTTTAGTTGTTTTAAGGTATGCCCTAACTTACTGTTAATTATAGTCACTTTATTGTGCTGTCAAGTATTGCTCATTCTGTCTAACTATATTTTTGCACCTATTAACCATCCCTACCATATCCTCCACCACCATCCTTCCCCCTTTTATTCTAGGTTGAAATAGTCTTTATTTTTCCTTGTCTTTGAATATCTAATAGGGAACCATCACAGGCATTTTTTAATGGAAATTAAGACTGTTTCCCCCATAGGAGTCCCTATCTTGACCATTTCTTTCTTCTGCTTTGATACAGCTACTGCTGCTCTCCATCTATGCCTTGTCAGACCAAAGGTCAAGATGAGCGTTCAGTGCTCACAGCTTGTGTAGTGGTCTCTCGTCAGCATCTTGTTTATTTTGTTTTCCTTCTGTTTCTCTGGTACAGAGGCAGATTGAACCACTATAGAGGAAAAAACCTGCTTACTGGCTATATAATCCTTCCTCTTGAACACAAAAATATTTACATTTTAACTCTGAAACTTGAAAAGAAAAACTAAAAGGAAATACCATTTTGGATCATTTATAAATGACCCATTAAAAAGATTTATACATCTTTAGTGTTTGTCTATAGATGTCTATAAGGGTTCTACAAAATAATAGCAGCACCTTTTGAGGAGTGGAGAAATTGCTAACACTAGTGGGAAATGCTATAATATGTACATTTCAGTTAATTTTGTTGCTAGTTGCTCTGAAACATTATTCTTGAATAAAGAGGTGTGGCTTGGAGTAAATGAAAATTTCTCAAGATGTATAGCTGGAACAGGTACCATAAGTGCTTTATTTTTACCTCCTTTCCTTCCCATACACTTTTTTTTTTTTTTTAATCTTAGAGTGCACACAACTAAAAAAAGGAGGGTAAAGTTAGGAGAGGAAACTTAGTATTATTTCTTTTAGGAGAT
>RJWJ010011194.1:0-45013 GCA_004363605.1 Indri indri
CACCCTGTTTCATCAGATAGCCCACCTTTTAAAAGTGGGAGAGTCTTATCTTCTGAGATAGGACAATATAACCTAATAAAGCTCTCAATGGAGCAAGCTGAGGAATGCAGTGCACTCAAGTGACTTACTTGTACGATAATAACCTCGATTTGTAAGTACACAAAAGCCTCTTTGCATGTTTCAAGGGCATATTTACAGTTTTAAAGTGATGAAAAGGCAGCTTCTTAAATATCTTCAGGGGGAAAGGAAATGACAGAACTGCAAAGAGGAACAAGAAACAAGACAGAAGACCAAAATAAAAATAAAGATTGGGGCTAAAAATAAATTTCAAAAATTCTCCATTACATGTGGAATCCTAAGCCTTTCCTTTGCCCTCAGTACTTGAAGTCAAAGGATCTGAGTGTCAGAAGAGTCCTCAGCAATCAATGGCCTTTCTGGAGGAAACTGAGGCTCAGAGTGCCTGAAGCATCTTGCCAAAGTCAACCAATAGGCTGGTGACAGAGTTAGGACTAGAACCCAATTTCCCAACCTCCAAGGTAATGATTATTCTATTACGTCCCACTTAATACTTGTTTTGTAGCTAGCCAATTCTGAATTAAAGTTAGATTTAAAATATCGGATTTAAAAATATATATATTTTCTGAGACAAGGTCTCGCTCTGTTGTCCAGGCTAGAGTGGCATCATCATAGCTCACTGCAGTCTCAAACTCCCGAGCTTAAGCAATCCTCTTGCCTCAGCCTCCCGAGTAGCTGGGACTACAGGTGCACACCACCATGCCTGGCTAATTTTTGTATTTTTTGTAGAGACCAGGTCTCGCTATGTTGCTCAGGCTGGTCTCACACTCCTGGCCTCGAGCGATCCTCCCTCCTCGGCCTCCCTAATTGCTAGGATTACAGGAATGAGCCACTGCTCCCGGCCTAAAGAAAATATTATGTACGATTTAGCCCACCTCCACTTGTCAACTTAATAATGGATGTGACTATCATTGATAAAAGTAATGATACCTGCCCTTGCCTGGCTCACAGGGATGCAGTGAATATTTTTTAAAAGGTATGAGAGGTAGAAACGCCTTGAAAAATCACTGCTCTTTATTAAATAAAATTGATTGGTGTGAAGCCTTTTATTGGGCACCTGCCTTGTTTTTGCCAGTCTCCCTTCTTTGCAGGTAGACATGAGTGCAGGAGACCTTGTCTGCTTGCCCCCCCAGTTTACGGCCAATGCTTGGTATATGTAAAAGTTAACTCATATTCATTGAAAACTCATACTCACACTTAATAATGATTTACATTTTATCAACTGCTTTTATTTTATTTATCTCATTTTATCCTTATAGTGGATGTAGTATTATTCATTCTCATTTTTCAGATACAGAAACTCTGAGATGTTAATTAACTTGTCCAAGGTCACCTGGCTAGTAAGTGGCAGAGCTAGTATTTGAACCCAGGTTGTTGGAGTCCAAGTTCAGTGTTATTACCATTACATCACAGCTGACTTTGTTTGGCTATAGAATGCTTGAAGGTATTGAGCAGGTGATCAGGTTGAAATGACTGGCACTTCCCTTCAGAAGAATTAACACGGCAAAGAGAAGACCCTGAACCGTGGTAGAGGCAATGGGGACAGTGGGAGAGGTGGTGGAGACGGGGAGAATAGCCACATGTGAGAGACAAAGAAATGGATGTCAGAACAAAGACTAAGAACTAAAGGCTAAGCTTTGGGAGCCATCCCTGGTTAGAGGACAGAAGGAAGGAGAAAAGCCAGAAATAAAACAAAAAAGGACCAATGAACAATGTAGAAAAATAATGAAAATTCATTATCATAGAAGCCCAAAGAAGTGAGAATACAAAGAAAGAAAATGTAATTAACAATTGCAAATGCAATTTAGAAGAAAAGAAAGGAGACTACAAAAAGTTTTCTGGGTTTGGCTGGATAACAGAGGAGTTTTGCGAGCTTAGATGGAATAAGGGGTCACTTGTAAAGGGTTTGGGAAAGAATATGGGACAAGGAAATGGAAGCAAGAAAGAAGTGATTGAAGAATTTTGGCAGTTTGTTTATTCATTCATCAGTTGATGGACATTTGGTTTGTTTACAGATTTTGGCTGTTACGAGTAAAAGTGCTATGAACATTCACATGGAAGTCATTATGAGAATGTAAGTTTTCATTTTTCATGGGTGCTTAGGAGAGGAACTACTAGGTGGTATGGCAAGTGTGTGTTTATAAGAAACTGCCAAAGTGTTTTCTAAAGTGGTTGTACTCCGTTACATTTCTACTACTAGCAATGTATGGTGAGTTTTAGTTGCTACACATCCTCACCAACACTTAATATTATCAGTCTTCTTAATTTTAGCCTTGATAGTGAATGTGAGCGGTGTCTCATTGTGGGTTTCATTTGCATTTCCCTGTTGACTAATGATGCTGAACATCTTTTCATGTGTTTGACATGCATCTTCTTTGTTGAAGTATCTGTTCAAAGCTTTTGCTCACTTTTAATTCTTATTTTTCTTCTTAATGAGTTGTAAGAGTTCTTTATGAATTATGATAAATATGTATTCATATATATATGATTTACAAATATTTTCTCCCAGTCTGTGGCTTGCCTTCTTATTTTCTTAACAGTGTCTTGATAGCAAAAGTTTTAAATTTTTATAATGTTCAATTTATCAATATTTTCCTTTTATGGTTTGTGCTATTTTTATTCCATCTAAGAAATTTTTGCCTAAATTCAAGGTCATAAATATTTTCTCCTAGAAGTTTTATAGTTTTCAGCTCTTACGTTTAGGTCTATTTTGAGTTAAGTTTTCTATATGGTTGAACTAAATGTTGAGATTTTTTTCCCCCTCACATATGGATGTCTTATTATTGCAGCACTATTTGTTTAAAAGACAGCCTTTCTTCATTGAATCACCTTGGCAACTTTGTTTGATTTGTTTTTCTTTAGTCTTTTGGTTTTGTTTGTCTTTTTTTTCTTTTTTCTTTTTTTTGCTTGAGGTTTATTGAGCTTCTTAGATCTGTGGATTTAAAGTTTTCATCAAATTTCGAAAATTTTTTCCTATTATTCTGAAAATATATTTTTTATCCTCTGCTGCTTCTTTTAGACTCTGATTACATAAATGTTAGACCACTTAACACTGTCTCACAGTTCACTGATGCTGTTTTTACTCAATCTTCTTTTCTGTTTTGTTAATTTATAGTTCTATAGCTGTGCTTTCAAGTTGACCAAACTTTTCTTCTGCACTATCTAGTCTGCTGTCAATCCCTTATGTATATTTTTTATTTCAGACATTGCATTTTTCATCTTTAGAAGTTCCATTTAGATCTTTGCAAATATCTTCCATTTCTCTCTTCAATGTGTTCATGTTTTCTTGAACATATGGAGCATATTTATAATAGCTGCTCTAAGGCCCTGGTCTGCTAATTCTAGCAGCTGCATCATTTCTGGGTATGTTTCTGTTAATCAATTTTTCTTATTGTTAGAAGTCACATTTTTGTGCCTTGTAACTTTTTATTGGAGATTAGACATTGTGAATTTTATGTTGATGCTTGCTCAACTTTGGTCTATTACTCTAAGAAAGGTTAGACTTTGTTTTGACCTGCAGCTAATTTCCTTGGGATTACTTAGTTTGATCTTTTTGAGAATCATTTTTAATTTTTGTCAGGTGAATCCAGTGTAGCCTTTATTATAGGACTACTTTAGTCCCATTACAAAGGCTTTCTGAGGATTCTACCAGATGCTTGTGAATTATGAGGACTTTCTAGTCTGGATGGTGAGAACATGAACTCTTCCCAGCCTTGTGGGAATACTAGAAATTGTTCAAATACTACTTTCTGGGGGATCTTCCTCCATTCTTGTAGAGTATTAGCTCAGACATATGCAGCTCTGAATTCAGCCAAAAATTTACGGAGAACTTTAGATAGACCTCTGGACTTACTCTTTTTGTGCAGCTCCCTCCTCTCCAGTATTCTGCCCCCAAAATTCCAGCTGCCTTGGCCTCCTTGAGCACTCATCTCTGTCTCCCAAATTCAGTGGGATCACTGGACTCTGGGCTCCTCTCCCCATGCTGTGGCTGGGGAATGTCCCATCAGTAACTGGGGCCATCATAAGACTTGCCATGTTTGTTTCTTCTTTCTTAGAGCCCAGTCTTGCGCTGCCTGTTGTCCAGTGTCTGAAAACAAGTGTTATCACATAGTCTGTCTGGTTTTCTTGTTTTAAACTGTGGGAGGGTAATTCCTTTAGCAGTTAATCCTTCGTGAGCAGAAGCAGAAATCTCATTTCAAATTGATAACTTTTAAGATGTTGTGACTTTTGGAGTATTAGGAATGAAAAGGAAAAACCTATCTGATTTTAAGGAGATTAGTTTGAATACTTAAATGTAATTGTTCTTGTTTTTATTCCTTCCCTACTCTGCCTCCCCTTCCTCCCTAAAGAACAGAGAATTCTACTTGAGATTTTTCCCTTGAGCAAACAAAGGTTGCAGGGATTGCTTATAATTTTTTTATATTAGGAAGCATACTCAGTGTCTAAATAGCAGAAACTATAGTGTTGCATATATCCTCTTTCTCCCCAAAGTATATGAGAATTACAACAGCTCTGGGTAGACATTTACTTCTTGAGTTAAAATTCCTATGGTTTAATTTTGGCTGTGTTATTATTCAACATGATCAGCACAGTGCTGTTTACACTTTTCTATGCCTTAGTCACTTAACTATAATATCAAGGTATTTTAATGCAGAATGTAAAATTATGTGTGTAGTAAAAGTGAATTTTCCTGAGGCAGAACAATAGAGATATTCCTTTAAATGAAGTACATTAAAGGAGCCATCCTTGGTTTCCCAATTTACCTACAAAACCTAGTCACACTAGAAAAAAGATAAAGCATGTACACGCAGTTGTTAATGTCCAGAAGAATTCTATAAGTCTACCTAATTATATCTACATTTCTATAAACATATAGTTCTTTTCTTTTATTCCCCTCTTTAAAAGTAAGACAACTCTTAAATCGTAATGAGATCAAATGCCAGTAAACTTACCCATTGTGGTAAAAGCTTTCAGCCATTTTTTCAAGTTAAAGGCATTAAAATAGTTTTATTACCCTCTGTTTATCTCCTCAATTAATGTTCCTTACAAAAATGCATATATATCTATATATGTATATAAAGTGTTAAGAATAAACACTTTCCCTGACTAGGTGCCACAAAAAACCATAGTTGGCAATTAATTTGATGTTAAAACCAGCTTTCTTGTTGAACATGTGTATACCTATTGGACAATTTCCATAATGCAAACTTACACGGAATCTTTTTCAATTTTTCATTCAAGAGACTTTATCAGGAGCAACCACAATGTCTTGATTAAGGTTTTAAAAAAAATTCAAGCTTTAAACACTGTTACCTGGTGGGGATATCTTGGCTACCAAACAAATAGACTTCAAAGGTACCTCCCAACTTTCCCTAAGCCACAGACAAATATTTGCTGTTACTGTAGTACTAGGTAGCATAGGGCCACTTTGTCCTTCACTTGTAGGAGACCTTGAGGAGAAGTAATAATCACCACCTTGAAAAGTTTTCCCAGTAGAGATGAATCTCACATACATTTTCCCATTAAGTTTCAGACTAAAGTATGAGGATTAGTTGCAAGAAAGAGAACTGAAAAGCTGAATTAGAAAGAAAAACTCCCAGAAATAAAGGCCAGCAATTTCCTTTAAAGTAAAAAGTGATATTATTATATTTTCTTTACTTTGGTCTACACGTACTGAAATATAATCAGTTCAACTGAAAGACAAGTAGGTCTATTCATATGATTCATAAAGATAGAAAATAGGAAATACTATAAAATTATTCTAAATTTCCTCCTGCTCACAGAGTTGAGATTTATTCAGGAGAGCTGGAAGTGCAGAATTTTTCAGGGACAGAGCAAGAAAGCTCACAATAGAAATTCTGGGCTCAAAAGAGAAATTGTCTTATTGTCAAATTAAACCTCATTTCCGCTTCTAAAATGGTTTCTTTCTTATACATTTAGATAATAAAAAGACATGTCTAACCTGGATAGATTGCAGGCTTGGCTAATATAAATTCTGATTGTGTCTCTCATAACAGTGTCATTTTTATTTTTAAATGATGAAAAATCCATGATTAAATGAGATAAAATGCTAGATCTAAGTGATATTAAGCCTTTAATAAGGGAATCATTTGCTTATTAATTCAACCCTTACTTATTGAGGAAATGCTTTGTATCAGGCACTGTGCTAGGTACTCTGAATACAAAAATGAGCAAATCAATAATGCATAAGATTTCAGTTGTCCCCTAATTCTTGAAAATTAAGTTCTATCAAAAGTGGTGGTAGAAAATAGCTCAAAATATTTTTAAGAATCAGAAGAGATCATAAAGCCATTTAACTCAAATTTTTCAATGCAGCAAGTTCCTCCATAATGGCTGGTACCCATTCATTCCTTATTAGATCCCACAACCTCAGCAGGCATTCATGTTTCATTTTTGGACGGTTCTAACTATCAAAAAGTTCTTCTGTGTTAAGCTAGGATCCGTTCCTTGTAATTTCTAATACTGGCCTTAGGACTATACAAAATAAGTCTATTTTATCTTCAACATGGAAGTCCTTCAAATATTTAAGGGCAGCCATCAACTTCACTTTCATTCCTCAGGTAAAATATCTGTAGTGTCTCATATCGCATAGTTTCTAGGCCAGTTACCACTCTGGCTGAGTAGCAAATGACCTCTGTTCTATTTATCTGTATAAGTTACTAATGGCAATATTTTCTAGACTCTTTCCCCTCTATGATGTCAAGCAAATTCTAACCTCTATGTCTGAATATTCCTTTTTCCAATTTATTTTTTTTAAATCCAGATGAATTTCAAAGATGTTTCCATAACCTGAGCAATGTTCAGATATTAAAAGACCTATCGTACTTTCAATACAGCTGTTGGGGAAGAAATGGAGTTGACTGAGTGGAGACAGTGGCTTGAGAAGGAAAAAAATATGTTCTTTGCGAGACATATTGTTTATGTAGCCTCTTGAGCACTCCCTTCCAATAGTGGTAAAACAGGGATGTAGGATTGAAGTTCCAATGTCATTATTTTGGGAGGGAAGGAAGGGGAGTAAAGAGCCACTTTTACATCTGAATTACGGTGGAATGACATTATGCACATATTTCCATAACATCTGTCAGTGTATTATCTAGTTTATGAGAAAACAGTATTCCTGGTTACAGGCAGACTGTCAGGCAAGGCTGAGGTAACAGAAAGGTGGGGTGTGAGGAGACATTACTGTCCCCAAGGCAGTTGAAGTGATGAAGGTGATTGGCTGGAAACTGACCAGAAGATTGTAATGGCCTTTGAGGACGACAGCACTAGAGACCAGCTCCATAGGTAACAGAGCCCCCAGGCTACACTCGCAGCACCTGCTCAACCATCTAGAAGTGGCTAAATGTTTTATTAAGTGGGCTTTTAAAGAAGGAGAGCTAAAAAAGAAGCAGAAAAGAATACATCACTGAACTCCCAGCTATAATTTCTACATGTGTCTAGTATCTGTTTTATAAAGTTCTTGAAAAACAGGTGTGTTTGAGTTCTGATTACAGTATTTCAAATTGATAATCTTTTAAACATGTTATAACTCCCTAACTGGAACAGGACCTTAAGAGAGATTTTTAAAAGCATGTTAAGCTGTCATATAAAATCATGAAGAGTATCTATCCTTAACAAAAGAATAAAAAGGCAAGTAACTTGGAGGAAAGCTAGGAACCTAACTCTGTTCACTCACTCTAAGTTCACTACAGAGCAACCTCTTAACAGAATCACTTAGAAATTCCTTCATGAGTCTGAAATACCAAGTAGGTGTAGGCGGATACATTTCTTTCAGTTTTGATAAGACATTTTACTTTAAGCTCATACTTGTATCTTACCATAATATTGCCATCTAAAAATATCCTTAGAAACTTAGTTCCTTATCTTGTACTTGACATTCATAATACAGTTTAAAAAGAATTTATAAAGTCACAATAGATACATAGAACTAAATATGGAAAGAAGACATACAACTTGTCCTTAGCACATACGATTTGTTCTTTTTTTCTCTAAATCTAACTCCTCCCATTCTATTATTGCCTGTCTAGGAAGATGACTGGGCTACTGCTTTAATAAAAAGTATATAATTTTTTATGTTCACGTCTACTATTAAATGACAAAGACTGATGTTGTTTTCTAACTAAATGTCTGTCCAAAGCACTAAGCAAAAACGTAGACTCTCAACATTCTCAGAAACATGGACAGCTGACCAAAGTCAGTACAGGAAGTCCCTAACACACAAATGGTTTGTGTTCTGAAAAGGTATTTGTAGGTTAGTTTTCTGGGCTTTAGAATACATTTTGTCTATTTTATGTACTACTGTCTCTTCAGAGCCTAGGATAGTGCTAGATACATAGTGGGGGCACCCAAATATTTGCTGAATGGCTGGATGAACTGGCCCAAAAGTCTACTGATAATGTAATAGAATTATATTATTATCAATAATTAGCATTTACATAGTACTTAGCCATTTATAAAACACATTTATATGTGCCTTATTCTTTCCCACTTTGATCCAATTTACAAATGAAGAGTCTAAGGCCCCTAAAATACAGAGACAGCCACTTAGGCTACTTTAGAGGTTCGAGTGTGAGATGAGGGAGATGGAACTAGGGTGGTAACAGTGGCGATGGAGAACCACCAGAGCCTGGTGACAGACTAGACTCTAACTCCTATACTCATACTGCCACATGCATCTAGTAATAATATTAGAACATAGAGGTAAAATGTCAGCCATGAATATGAAGTAGAGACTCAGAGAGTAAGGACTCCTTTCCTTGTTCCCCTGCCTTCCCTTTCTCTGGCAGTTAAGTGACTTCCTTATGTTCAGTGGTTAAGAAGAGCAGCTCCCCTTGCAGTAGCAAGAAAGGAGATTACCCCAAAAAAGTCACACCAAAATTGAGGGTACCTGCCCAGCTAGCAGGGAGACTAACTGACCTAGTTAAGCAGCACCCAACACAGATACTCTGCTATGGGAATCGTTGGATGTAAAGGATTTTCTTAAATCATAATCTGTGTATTTAGAGTCAGAGGGGACATTCGAGGGTCCTGAGACAAAACTCTGAATCTGTACATGAATCCTCTCTGTGCCGTTTCTCACTGTGGACCATTCAGCCTTTGCTGAAATATTTCATGGGATGAGAAACTGAAGGGAGTTCACTTTGTCTTAGGATATATCTCGTTTTTTAGAAAGTCTTTCTTTGGTCATACTCTTGCCTACCGAAAGCATCAGAGCCCATTTAATCCGTCTTCAAACATCTGAAGAATGTCAGCAATTCCTGAACATCTATAAATCCTCTCATAGGCGAAATATCCCAAGTTAATTGTTCATTATATAACGAGGTTTCTAATTGATCTCACTAAAAGTTCTGCTCAGCTTTCTCTAAATAGGAATATCTTGACCTGAGCATAATATTCTAGCTATGCTTTGATTAGAGGAGAGGACAGAAGGACTATTCTTTCCTTTGTTTGGAACGTTATTCTTCTACTAACGTAGCCTAAGATTGCATTAGCTTTTTTGGCAGTCATGATATATTGTTGACTCACGTTGAGATCATAGTCAACTAAAACCTCCAGGTCTTTTTCACATGAACAGCTGATAAGTCACACCTCTTTGGTGGTAGTACAGCTGATTTTTGAAAAGAGGAATTTATATTTAACACTATTAAGTTTAATGGCCTAAGTTTTGCTCAAGAATCTTTCACACTGCTCCCCTGAGCTTTCTTTCTTAAAACAGTTCTGATTATGTTATTACTACCTAGAAGAACTGTTGATGGATTTCCACTACCCACAGGATCAAGTCCAAAGTATTTGACATTAAGCATCCAGGGCTGGCCTCACCTTCCCCCATGCCTCTGTCTTCCCCACCCACCCTCCACCACACCACACCACACCACACCACACTCTCCAACCATTCTGAGAATTGACTTTCCTTACACATGTGCACTTTTCCTTTATTATCCATCCTTTAAGAGACAGCAATTTAAAAGTCCCAATCAGACTATCAACTCCTTAATCACAGGAATATACTACAATGAAGTGCAGATAATAGGGAAGAGACACGGCTTAGAAATTTCTTACAAAAAAGTTTCTTTTGTTCATTTTGGCAAGGAAAATAATATTTAAACCTCTTTCTCCAAAGAAAGTGTCTCCCCAGCTAGTTTCTCCTCCCAACTCTAAAAATGCAAGTGAATTGGATTTGGATTAGCAGTTCTTAGGGAAAGAGAGTAACAAGCTTGGCAGTTTATCCAAATGAAACAAATAGTTGCACAAGTTTGTCCATAGTGTCATGAGGCGATTGTTTTTCAGAACCAGAAAACAACCACCCTTGCAGCCAACATAGCACTGTGACAAGGAATCCAGCTAGGAATTCTGCAGAAGTGTAAGCAGGAGGCACCCTTCCCAATCATTTCCAATAATACTGATGAAAATTTAAACAAACTCCCCAAGTGAACCTTCACATGCATCTTGCATTGTTTTCCAAAAGGTGGTGTTATATTTGTATCCTTCCATCTCAACAAGAACTCTTTGTTCCGGACCTTCAAAGGTTAGGAGTAGAGCCCATGGTTTGGCTCTATTCCGCCATGGGATGGAACCCATGATATCCTTGTTGAGAAATTATACTGATCAACTGTCCGCCTGAGGATCTGTCATCCTAAGTGGCTAATTTACAAGACACTTAGCAAGTCATCTCTCAAACATAGTTTAATGTACCTGCACACCAGATATTCTGCCATAAAAATGCTTTAAACCACAAGAAGCAATAAGAAGTTGTCAGCAGTAATATTAACAACAATAATGCCTCCAAGTTCATTTATTTGACAATTATCTATTTCATGTGTCAGGCAGCTAAGGTAGTGCTAAGGTGGTGTTTCTCTAAGTGTAGCCTGGACTACCTTAAGAAGCACACAAAAGAATGCAATGAATATTATGACGGAGATGAATAGAGAGGGTCCAGTGGGTGCGCATGCATAGGGCAGCTAACCCATAATTTTGGTACAGGTGAAGTTTAAGCAAATTCCGTAAGGATAAGTAAGAATTATCTAGTTATTTGTCCATCTTTCAGTGACAACTTAGATAAATGAGAGGCAGGACTGGGAAAGGGGATCAGGAGAGAAGCGCCTCTCCAGGGAAGGAGGCAGGCAGGGGTCAGAGGGCAAGAAAGAGCACGTAGGGCTCCTCGAAGCAGCAGCACACGCAGTGCAACGGATCCAGCCGGCGACAGCGCAGGAGGCAGGGGTGAGAGACGAGGCCAGGTGCACTCAGAACGGGCAGGCACGCCACATTAAAGGATGTGGACAACATTATGAGGGAACTAGGGAGTCACCGAAGAGTTTTAAGCAGGATAGTGACATTTTCTATTTCATAAAGATCCTTCAAATCCTAGCACTCTGGGAGGCCGAGGCAGGAGGATCATTTGAGCTCAGGAGTTCGAGACCAGCCTGAGCAAGAACAAGACTCCGTCTCTACTAAAAATGGAAAGAAATTATCTGGACAACTAAAAATATATATAGAAAAAATTAGGCAGGCGTGGTGGCGCATTCCTGTAGTCCCAGCTACTTGGGAAGCTGAGGCAGAAGGATTGCTTGAGCCCAGGAGTCTGAGGTTGCTGTGAGCTAGGCTGATGCCACGGCACTCACTCTAGCCAGGGCAACAGAGTGAGACTCTGTCTCAAAATAAATAAGTAAGTAAGTAAGTAAATAAATAAATAAATAAATAAAATAAAAAGATCCTTCAGAGTGACGCATAGAGAATAGAGAGGGGAGCAAGTGAAACAGAACAGAGAACTGCAGTACCACATACAGATGAAGAGGAAGGGTGATTTGCACTGGCGCAGCGGCTGCAGAGATGAAGAGAAGCACGCCTGCTCAAGAGAGACTCTAGTAGCCGACTGCGACAGGGCCTGGTGGGCGGCTGAAGCTGGTTGGAGGAGAGAAAGGAACGGACAGCAGCACTCAGCTTTTCGCCTTGATGGGTCTTTCTGGGTTTGACAGTGATGCCGTCCACACAGGTTTCTATCTTCTCTGCGAGGAGTCAAGCTCTTTAGCTGAGAGTGAGCAGGGGCTTTGAGGAGAGATCTTAGGAGCAGAGCGAAGCTTTGAGAGAATCTCACAGGAATGAAAGACAGCTGAGGAAAGGAGGATTTCTAGGGAAGTCTGAGGGCCAAATTGAGACTGGAAAACATAAAAGCATCTCTCGGTACAATCGTGTTATTTTTTTCCCCAATAAAGCTGAACTGTCTAGGCTGAAGGAGCAAGAAGGTAAACAGTAGGGTTGATCTAGGATTGAGATGCGAAGGAAAGACAAGAGGGCAAGTGAGAGAACTGATAGAAGATTCCAGAGAGAAAATCATGGGAGATACTAAGTATCGCGTCCAATTTTGCAGACAAATAGGAGCCAGAGCAGAGATAAAATAAGTGGTCTAATGTGACATAACTAGATGCTTTGAGGAAAGACATGAAAATGAGAAAGAAAAATGGCCAGAAGTAACAAACAGGAATGGAGAGAGCACACGGGAAGTAAGAGACCTGGGAAGGGGGGCTGACAGTCGCAAACTACATGTTCTCGCTGCACCCACCCCTCCCTCAGATAGGACCCCCAGTGGGCTTATGTTCTTCCGAGCTCTGATAATCAGCAGAGAGGGAGCTATGGTTACAAAAGGGAGAGTTCTGCACCCTTTGGGCGTGTTGGGATGGGGGACAGCAGGACGAGGGCTCCTGGAGAGTGAGTGCCGGTTCTCCTGGTGGACACCGGCTTGCTGTGTCCTCAATTCACCTTTGCTTTCTATTTGGAGGCAGGGTAGGATGAGGGGGCTATTCGTTGGGACAAGGCTATGAGAGAAATGTAGGCATCAGTTACAAAAGAAACTGATGGAAAACCTAAAGGACCTCAAAAGGGTCAGAACGGCTAAAACAAAAACGAACACAAATTCTTAATGTAGACTCAACAGTATGAGAGGATGATCACATTTTCTCTCATCAATTCAATTTTAAAACACAGAAGCCTTTTTCAGTAGCAGCCAAAGACACAGTGTCAGCACAAATGAACATGATGTCATGCAGAAAGCATGTGAATATTTTTCATAATTATTTTTTGTTTTAGGGACTGTGATTAGGAAGTGAAAAGTAACATCAACAAACATAGCTGAGGCCTGGGAAGACTTCTGCTCCTCTGCCAGTTGCAGGAAGGTGAGGAAGAGAAGAGAAATGTGACATAGAAAGAAGGGTGTTGTTTTGTTTTTGTTTGTTCATTAGCAAGACAACCCATCTAGGAAAAGCATTTGCTTCTTAGAGATAAACTGAGTGTATGCAAAATGCCCAGCACAGAAACTTGCACCCTCTATGGTGATCTCTAAATGTTGGTTTTCTCTTCTCCTCCTTAATAGAACAATTAAACATTAATATATTCAATGTTAATTAAAATATTAATAAGAATTTTTTAAAATTCTGTACACAAATTGAATTGTGAAAATATAAACACTTTCACTTAAATGGGATTAATTATCTATCTCCCATGCATTATTAGGTAGATGTTCTCTATCACATTTTGCAAATCAAATTTCATAACACTAAGCACAAAAATGTGCACAATGCGATATTTTTAACTTCATTTCCAATACTGTGATGGTCCAAGGGCATTCTAAAAAATTGCTCCTATAGCTGGAATTTTGAGAGTCAAAAAAGGGATGAAAAATTGGATGAGTCAAGACGAAATGAAATATAAGGCCCTCAAAATCTGACGGTCTCTATAATCAACATTTCTCTTTCAGCTAGGTATGGTATTTTCGAAGTTTTCTTTCTCCTTCAATATAGCATCCTAACTATTGGCCCCCTTCCCCTTTCCACCGTCATTTATTATATTATACATTTAGTATTTCCCCTTCTCCCTGCTTGGTCTGGTTCATCTTTTGAAATCCTAAAGTTGCCATTCCCATCTTGTCATTTTAGCATTTGCACCCACCATTTTGACTGTGGTAACTCAATGTTAATCAATTCGTGTTATTGCTTAATTAAACAACAGTTGGACCCATAAATTAGTGAGACTGGTTTTTGCATACACCTTAGGAGTTGCAGAAGTATTTCCAGTGATGGCAGCGTCGACGTACTAAGTCGACGCCTCCTCTGCACTCAGACCTTCCTCTTTTGTATCCACGCTCACTCCCTTGACAATGTCATCCAGCTTCATAGTTTGAAATATCATCTCCCAAATTTATATATTTGGTCCAGATCTCCTCTCCTCTGGACTCGAAACTCACAGATCCAGCTGCCTCCTCAGTATCTCCACTTGGGTGTCTAATAGGCAACTCACACTTAACAAGTCCAAAAATGAGCCCCTGGTATTCCTCTCCAAGTCTGTTCCCCTGAAGTCTTCTCCATCTCAGTAAATGGCTATTTCATCCTTCCAGGTGCTCAAGCTGAAAACACCCTTACTTCTTCCTCTCACATTCCACATCCAACCTGTCAGCAAATGCTGTTGGAGCTCTGTAAAATAGATCCAGAACTCAACCACTTTTCACCATTTCCGCTGCTGCTCCCTGTCTGTGCACCATCAGGTCTAGCCGAGACTGTTGCAGTGGCCTTACGCCTGCTTCCTCTCTGGTCCTCCCTCCCTCTTTGGTCTTTTCCTAACACACAAGCCAGAGTGATCCTATTAAAAATAGATCATATCAGCCCTCTGCTTAAAATGTCCAGTGGCTTCCAGTATCACTCAGAGTAAAAACTAATGACTTTACGAGTAAGCCCAGAATAACTTATGGTCCAAATTGGGACCTCTCTGAGAGTGAAAGGGGATGCTAAAAATAATTAACAGGCTTTAATCGATCTAGGTCAAATTTGGGCCATCCTGGGCACCTACATTTGAGGGCCCACATGATTTCCCATACCTCCCATCTAATCTCACCTGCTATACCACACCTGGACCTCTCTGCTTAGGCACCAGCCTCCTCACTGTCCTGAAGGTGCCAGACAGACTTCCTCCAGGCCTTTGCTGTTCCCTAAGTATGCCCATGACTCACCACTACTTTCCTCAGGTTCTTATTCAAAAGACTCAATGAGGCCTTCCCTGGGAACTCTATCCAAACATTAAGCCCCTCCCCACTTCCCAGCCCCCGTCCCTGCTTTTTTCTTTGCACTTATCACTATCTAACATTCTATATATTTTACTTACTTACTTACTTCAGTTAGCACCTTACATTCAGAATGTAAGCTCAAGGGCAGGAAGTTTTGACTTTTGCTCTGTAACCCCAACTCCTGGCACATAGGAGGCACTTTATAAATATTTGTAGAAAATGAATGAGTCATGACTGCTTGGAAAGGATCAGTGCTTAGTAGATGTGTAACATCCAACACAGTTAATAAACACAGTATTATTATTTTATATAATTCATATATACTGTATTGTATAATTATATATATTATTTATATATTATTATATTTCATATAATTCAGTTCAACAAGTGTACTTTGGACATTTTCGTCTTACGGGATCATGCTAGATGCAGACATTAGAGGGCTAAGAGCCATACAGCAAATATTAATATAATGCTAGAAAGGACAATGTCCTTCAAGGTGTGAACACCACCGAGTAGGAGAGATAGGCACACAGTATAATAGTTAATGTGAACGGCACAGAGTGCAGAGGAGGGAGAGATTACACTCACTGTGTTTTCAGACACTTCTGATTACTGATCAAAGGTAATTACTTCCACATTGTCTGGCATGATACATCTTGCAGAGCCCCACCCTTAGACCCCCCCACCATTCTGGTTTCCAGGGCTCTCCGTTTCTTAGAGCCACCTCATATGCCTGGATATACCTGAGCTCCAGCCGTCTGCCTCATCTGTTCTTCATTGTCATGCCTTAATTTTTTGATGAGTCATCACTAACTCAACATTTTACACTCTGATTTCTCAAAGTTTTCAGAATAGTTTAACCAAATATTAGCAAAGTTAAACCATCAAATATAACAAATGCAAAGCAAATAAATGCTAAGCAGACTTTTTTTTAACAGCTAGAAAGGGTATTACTTTGGGGGGGAAAATCCACTCTTTGAAATCAGTAAGTCAAAGTTTAATGATTCGATGTCTGGGTTTGTTCTTATTTTTATGTAGCTTCCTTAAATAATTTTAAATGATAACCACTCTGTGGATTTTCTTTAAATCAAAGGCTTTTTTTTTTTGGAAACATGCTGTTATCAATCTCTAGCCCCACCCTTAAAGAAAGAGAGTAGCCCCAGGGTGTGTATAATCAAATCACTCTATATAAATGTATACAACATTTTATTTTCAAGTAGATGCAACAAAATTATAGCTGAGAATATGATGTAAGGTAAAACATTAATACATTAGATGACTAAGTTAGGAAAAGTACTTAATGTAGTTACTATCTAGATAAAAAGTACTCCTCTCCCCTCAAATAACAAACCAATCAAATAAAAACTATGCTAAACGGTACTGAAGAATGGTGATACTCATTCCCATACAGTTTATTTTAAATGATTTTGGATAACATTAAGTGCAAACCATCTTCACTTGTTATAGATAATTTTTCTATATAATGTAAAAAAATAGTAACTTTATTATGCAAAGTACATGCAACCATATTACAAATGATCAGTTAAACTGTAAGTTCTATACGACACCTAATAATTACCAGAGCAATTTAGTTTCAGTTAGTTTTTCTTTTCTTTTTAAATTCTGGAGTTTTTTAAAATTTTTTTTTCAATTTTTTTAGAGACAGGGTCTTGCTCTTGCTCGGGCTGTTCTCGAACTCCTGAGCTCAAGTGATCCTCCCGCCTCTGCCTCCCAGAGTGCTAGGATTACAGGCATGAGCCACCATGCCCGGCCTAAATTCTGGAGTTTTAATAAAGCCTAATCATATAAATAATTTCAAGACAAGCTAATTATTCCAGCTCTGGCATAGGTTAGCTCATTGAGTTACTCTGACTCACCAAGTCTCAGTTTCTTCATGTCTGTAAACTGGACGTAATATGGGTACCAGCTAATGAGGTTCTTGTGAGAATAAGGAATGCAGTGCACTTAGAGTGCCTGGCGGGTGGGGAGGCTTCCATAGATACTAGCTGTCATCATGACTCAGGACTATTGCTGCTGCAGAAGTGGGCACGAGCAGATTTCACTAATTGAAGCAAACAAGTAGCTAACCAAAGAGTAGTGCTTAGAAAGCATTCCTACTCATATACTTTGTTTTATCTTTTAAGTTTAAAAAATCCTAAATATTGTTTAACATATTATAAATGTAAAAGCCTATAAAAACTCGACTAAACAATTTATCATTTTCTGCATACTTGTGACTTATCACAAGGCATTGAAACATAATCCTTTCAGTGGCCTAAAGAGACAAATATTTGGATCTCGAAAGGCATATTCTCTACACAACATATTTGAGGGATTAATCATATGCTATCTCATATAATTTAATTAATCAGTCCACGAATTATCACATTTACTGTCTTACCTGGTAGGTTGAAAGGACTGTGAAGGAAAGGAACATACATAGTTTCTGTATCTTTCACATCACCTGACTTGGCACAAAGGAATTGTAAGTCAGTACGGTGGAAATAGCACTGGGCCAGAAGTCAGGAAATACACATTTCAGCTGAGTCACTGTAGACAAGTCACTTAAACTCTCTTTAGGCTTCAGATTATTCATGGGTAATATTCTTTTCCATCAAGGACATTTAGATTCCTTTTCAAATGCTCTCATTCTAAGAAGCACTAGCAAAAGGGAGTTTTATCAATGCATATCATATTAATAGCCAATTTCATTTTCTCATATCTGTAGGTTGAAAGAAATGTGGCTTTTAATCATAGATTTTGTTCACTCGTGACAGTTTGCCCAGAAGTCAATGTCCTTGTCACTGTCCATCCCACCAAACACAAATCATTCAATCTGTTTTAAAAGTAGCAAACCCTTCCCTGTCAGCGTTCCTCATCCCCTGCCCTGTTTTATTTTATCCTTAGTATTTATCACACCCTGACGTATGGTATATTTTACTTCTTTGTTCTCTCCCTCACTTTCTCCCCTACTAGAACCTAAGTTTCATGGGAACAGAGATTTTTTATGTGTTCACTGCTATATCCCTAGTACCCGGAATGGGATCTGATGGTAGCTTGAAAATTAGTTGAATGAATGGGTGAATAAACAGTATTTAAGATCCTTTGTTAATTGCCCTTCCCACACCGTAACTGGTTTCACATTACTATCAACTCAGCTTTTCCATGTGAACTAGGGTCTCTGAATCCCATCCCCTGTCCAAGGCTGCTTATTCATTTCTCCCTCTCTGTCATTTCTCCTACCCCATTCCTGCTTGTCATCTCATTTATTCATTTGGTTTATTGACTGCCTACTATGATCCAAGCAATGTGCTAACTGCTGGGGATACAGAGGTAAATAGGACCGACACAATCCTTACCCTCTTTAATAATCCCTGTCTATTAAGCATTGCATCAAGACCCAGCTACTCCCTCTGTTCTTGGCTTCTCTGTACTGCTGCCTCTGACTTCACAGCCCTTCCTTTGAGTGTTATATATTCATAATACCCTGGAGAAAAAAAAATCTGTTGGTTGCTATCCAATTTTGAACAGAGTTCTTTTAATAGAGAGTTAATAGAGCAGGGAGCAAGTGATGCTCACTTCTAAGGAGACAATAACCACATCCCTTTTAGAGTTGTTTTTGGGTCACTGGAACAGATGCTGTTTCCTAAACAGTGATAATCAAAATTCCAGTTTCACGAGGCCTGTGTGGAACCTAAAATGGTTTGCTACATCTCCCCACTTCCTTGTGTTTTCTGTACCCAGAGGTGAGCTGAGGGTGCCTCTTTGCATGCTGAAAAAGCCTAATTAACCCATAATCTTTAGCTTCAGGGTTATTATTATCTACTGCTCCAACTAAATAGGAGACTAAGTCTCCAACTGACAGACAGTCTTGATGTCAAACTTGATATCAGCCCCAGGCCTGTCTGTGCCTTTCACCAGGGTTTTGGGAACACTTTATACCTCCATCCCAGAATTTCCCACATTGGGCCCTGTGGGTCTCTAGAATCCTGAAAGATAGTAACTGGGGTTCAGCAAAAAAAGGGTACCATAGCCAAATACGTTCGGGAATATCACATCCTAGATCTCCCATGTGAAGAGACAAGGTACTTAATAAATAATATTCTTATGAATATTAATGTATTTATAAATGTTTAACTTTGTTAAATCCAGTCAGTGTTTCCCAGCCTAATTTGACAATGGAACCTTTTATTTCCAGAATACCACTAACATCTCAGAGGACAGGAAAAAAACTGCTCAGGAGTAAACTGTTTGGTAAATTCTTTTTTCTCCTGAAAAACTGCTCAGGAGAAAACTGTTTGGCAAATTCTTTTTTACCTTCATGTCATATCCAAGGGAATAGCAGCAAATGGCTTTAAGAGAGTGAGGGAGGAGGGAGTCATGAATGTATCTCTCTGCCAGCAGGTCTTGGGGGTCAATAATGGAAGGAGAACATAGTTTTATGGGACAAACACTAGACTTAAGGAAAAAAGACTTGGGACTTAGTCCTACCTCTGTCACATAACTATGTGTTATTTACCTCTAAGTCTCAATCTCATCTCCTGGGTAGGGACACATTTTAGGATAACTATCCCATTCTTTAAAACTGCTGGCCAGTTTAGGAAGTTTCTGTGTAGCAGGTTTAAAGTTCATTTAAAAAGTGTTCTTCTGGGTGGATTTTTGGGCCTATGTTTTTAAAGTCCTTTTTCAGATGACTGGTGCCTTCAACTCTGTTCATGGAGGTATCTGCTTCCTTAGACATGAAGCTACCAGCTCTCAAAACCCAAAGCAGTATTTTTGAATGAATGCTAGAAACAAATTAAGTCTGGGATATATTTCTGTTAGCCTAAGTAGTAGGATAATACCTAGAGACGTCTTAAGAAGTCTTATATAGAATGGAGGAAGATACAAGTCTATAATCTTACAAATAAGCAATAAATGAATTTAAGACTTCTTATTTGAAACTAGATTAATTAGCTTATTTTTCAGAATACTCAATTTCGAAAGATGGACACAGATAATATAGAGTTGTAACCGCAAAATAAATTTGTAGCTCAGCACTAATTTATATTCCAAAGTGACAGAGGAAAGATAGGTAAAAATATTTCCAGGTAGATTCTCTATGGTCCTTATCTTGGAGGAAGATTCTCTTCTCTGCTTTCTAGGGAAAGTAGATTAGTTGTCAAACCTGTCCTCTGAAAGGAAGAAATTCTATAATGACTTAATGTATACTTGCAAATGATGCTCTAGAAGGAACTAGGTCACACTTGATGTTTTTCTTACCATTAAAACATAAGTCTGCTGAAATAATAACTACAATTAAAAATGTTTACAAATGCGGTCTAGAAAGTGTCTGCATACTGAAATAACTAACATAAATTTTAGTTTCTGTCTGCTTAGAATTTGATGTAAGCGTGATGGGCAGGAAGCAGTCTGACTTTAAAGAACATAAGATTGCACTTCCACTATAGGTTATTTAAATGTTACTTTAGTCGTCTCTATGTAATTCTAGACCATTGTAATAAATTGAATGTGATATTTGCTAAGCAAGCATGCCTGCCATCTGGTTACTAAAACTGTGTTCTTGCTGCTTCCTAGATACACATGGCCCAGTAGCACTGAGATGCAGGGAGCTGATATGAGCCCATAGATCGATTCCAAGGCAATTTGAGAGTTCAAGCCATTCATTCGTTTTCTACACAAAGTGTCCTCCACACAACAAAAGAATGAGTCTAACTTATCTGTCTCTTTCCTGTCCTGGTATCTTTAAAAATGTCCATCATGACAGGGTGCAAATCAGCTTACAACATTAAGCCAACTTTAGGGTCCATGAATAAGAATGGAAAAGTTGGTGTGCTGCTTGTGCCATGTCCTACTTGGTTCTGATGCCAGCAGCACTATTCTCGTGGGTATCTTCAGTGTACACACAGAAGAACTAGCTGGACGATATGGCGAAAGTCCCCATGTGTCTATGGTAGTCGGGCAAAGGAGTTCCCAAATCAACCTTTTCATCAAGCCCCTGGCAAGCACTGCCCCCACTCCGCTCTAAAAGCAGAATTGGTAGCACTGTATACAGCACCTGACACATAGCAGGGGCTCAATAAAAGCTTATTAAATACAACCAGTCTGAGAATAGTTGTATAATTGACGCTAATAGAGTGCTTATTCTAGTTTCTGTAGCCATTGTAACACATGCATGGGATGTGTGCCTAACAGTCCAGGCTTTCTCAACCTTGGTACTATTGACATTTTGGGCTAGATAATTCTTTGTCGGGGGTGGGGTGGGAAATGCTGTTTCATGCATTGTCTGAGGTTTAGCAGCAGCCCTGGCCTCCACCCACTAGATGCCAGTGTGTTCCTCCCCCCAGCAAAAATGTGTCCACACACTGCCAAATGTCCCAATGTCCTCTGGAGGTGGGGCAGTGGTGAAACACCCCTAGTTGACAACCACTTATCTAGTCCATATGTTCATGACATGTACTAGAATTAGAAAGATTATACTCTCTCTTCTCTTTTTTCTGAATCAGCATTTACTGATCTACTTAATCTGCTTTCATCCGGTTTTCTCTGAATGTTCTCCTATAGTGGTGGGGGGCACTTTTCTGGGTACTGCCACATAAATTAAAAGGAACTGTTTCTCCCTAGGGGAAGAGCAATATTAAACAAAGAGAAAACATTTCATACATAAATTGGATCAGTAGCTAAGGAGGCTGTTTTGCAGAATGAGCTTCAGACGGCCTTGGGTCCAGGATAGACCCAAGTGCCTAAACTGGAATTGATGTGTCTACAACCCACAGAGAACCTTTGTGTCTTAAAAGAAGCTACCTTCATTTGTTTGCTGTGCGCTCTTAGAATCTTAACAATAAAACTCCACTGTCATACAAAAGTATCCTTCTGACAAACAGATTTTTTTTTCTTCCTTGGCTTTGTTTTTATTTACTTCCTATTTATGTTAACAGTATCAGGAAGATACCCTGTGTGGGCTCCAGGAACAGGCTGTCTCAGTAACTCTTCCCCCTTCAGAAACACAATAAGTAGTCCCACTGACTGAAGAAATCAGTAGCCTTTTAAGCTTTATGGTAGAGCGATGATGTGTGTCTGCTTTCTTAAAATGAAAAAAAATAGAATTTTAGAATTCTGACTTAAACCCAGCCAGTAGGTGATCTATTTGAAAATGACTACACATCCATGTCTAAGGCTGAGAAATAATTTATGACAAATAAAGCTCATGAAAAATTCTAATTTCATTCATGTTCCTACAAGTATAGCTTCATGCTTTAAAAAAAATGTGGGCTGGTAACATTTTTCTACCTTCCTTACAGTGTAGAGTTAAACGGATGCCCTTACCTCTCCTCCAGTGCACGGAAAAGGACTGGAGTATCTAGAAGTGCAAATAGCTCCCTTCTTGACAACATCATCTTCCAGGCCAAATGTGGCTGAGCAGTTAGTTGCAAAGTACTTATAGGGCTTCCATGTTTTCCCAAAGTCCTGGGACCGGTCAAGCACCATGGCTGCCGGCCTGGGGGACTTAAACACCATAATTAGGTGAGTGAAATAGAATTCAGCTTCCAGGTCTAACTGGATCTTTTCTCTGTGCACATCCTCCGCTGACTGCCACCACGTGCGAGGAAACCTGAAGGACGAGTCTGCCATAGCAGACGGCAGGTGAGCCAGGTGAGGATGGGCAGCATTGCACTTGTCACACTTGGGCTGCCGACATGTCAGGTCGGTGTTTTCACTGTAGAAGCAGTACAGTTCAGTGGCGTTCTGGCCACAGGTGGTGTCCGCCCAGAGTTTCCTCCCCAAGGCCAAATTTCCCATCCGAGGGTTGCAGGCTTTTTCACAGCGTGAACTCAGTCCAGCTACTCCACTCAGTCCTAAGGAAGGGAAAGCATATGTTATTCAAGACAAACCCATCTGGAAAGCTCTTCCAGCTACCTAGTCCATCTGCAACAGACAAGGCATCCCACCTGCCAAAAGCTTGAGACTTTCAATAAAGGGGAAGTTCTACCAAATTTGAGCATGAACACTGTTCTGCATTCACAATGCATTTGTGTATACAAGTGTGTGTGTGTGGGTGTTTGGTTTTTTATGTTGAGACGTAAAATTCATATAAGAGGAAAAATCACTTTAGGTAAAGGGTGAGAGAAGGGAATATGAAATCATCAGGGTGAAGATTATTGGCCTAAAACTTTTCCAGTACTTAGCCTTATAAACATTTTATATGTTTGAAATATATTTGTTTTTGAAGTCAAGACTTAAAAAAACATGTTTATAAGATCACTTAATTTAGCCTTTCAAATATAATTTGAGTCTTTAGCATTATCCAACACGTTTATTTTGAGAATGCATTTAGGAGGAAATGTAGAATTCTATTTTCTTTATATTTTTAAGCCAATGAAGGATACATTGCCTAGGAAAAGCAATATGAGATATTTAATATATACAAAATAGGAAGTCATTTAGGGGGAGGCAAAGCTAGAGACCATTGGAGCTCAAATGTGCAATATCCATTTCCAATATTAAGTAAATATACCTACAAAAAAAAAAAAAAAAAACCTGAAAGCTGCCAAATGGCTGGAAAGCTTATTTTACACTACAAGCTGTCTGTCTGTTGAGGGTTTCTACCTGTGACAGGTTATATAGTAGTTACCTGTTTGCTTAACAGGAGAATGTTTACAGTCTGGCAGCCACTAACAGCACCTTTAAACATTATCTGTGAACTGAAACACCTTCTTAAAGAAACACACTCTTCCTCCCAAACAAAGGTCCAACAGACTTCAATGTTTCAAAATTACTGAAAATGATAAACATTATCCACTTATTAACATTCTGACTACATATTATAATCCTTTAATTTGGGTTTGTCATTTTAATTATGAATACCTTAAGCAAAATCATCTATTTTAAAGGTTAAAACAGAGAGAAAAAGAGGGAAAAGGAAATCAAACCCTAAATTCTGGCTAATTGAATGTTTCTGCTTCTTAAAAAGCAGTACCTCTGAACTGTCATCACAGTAGTGTTGGAGGGAGCCAAATGACAGCTTAGGCTGAAACAGAGACTTTTCACACACTGACAATCGCCAACCCCACGTAGCCTTGCAAACAAAATAAACAGCTTCCTTAGGCATTATTTTTTAAATGTCAAATTAAAGTGTGCATTATACCTGGACTCTGTTTGCCACTTTTCTGATTAGCTGGGGCAACAATTGCTTGTGGCCAGAATCACACAAACACACAGTGTGCTATGACTCACCTGTAAAGCATCTCGGGGAAAATCATATACTGCCTGTACGAGTATTTTTAACTTGAAACATTTGCCTTGTGATATTTATTTACAACCTCTCTATTGCTTGCATGTTTTTTGCCATAACATGGTTTGAAACGGGAAAGGTTTATGAAAGTTCACGTTTTAAGGTGCATAAGCAGAAAGAATTAAAGTAAAATCTTAGACCTTTAACAGCTTCTTGGGAAAAGTACTGAATAATTTTAAATTCTCTTAAACTAGTAAGTCCAGAAAAGATTTGAGCCAAATAATCCGTGGGCAAAATACTTGGAAATCCCTAAAGTGACTAAACTATCCAAGTTTATCGCAGATGCTGCTATGACTCCTACTGGTTTGGGACGCAGACTCTGAAACCTGCATTTACCGGGTGCCGCAGGCTCTGGAGGGGAGTGGAAAAAGCCGAAGTGAAGAGATGCGTGCGACAATGCTCTCTATCCACCAGTCCGTCCCTCTAGCCCACGCTCCCCTTTCTGGAGCAGGCGAGGTTTGCATGAGAGACTGGATGGCTGCACAGTCCCTCACGTCTCTGCCCCTCACCCACACAGCTGCACTTACGCCTCCCTGGAAACCGGGTGACCCGCAAGGGGCGGGGTGGCGGGGGAGAGACGCGCAGAAAGGGCTCCCGAATATAGAAACGACGAGCCAGGAACCGGTGGCCTAGGGCGGCCCAAGCAAGCCAGGATGGGAGTGGGAGGGAAGAGGGCATCTGCCGACGCCTCTGCCTGTTGTCCAGTAACCGAGACAGGGAGCGGACCCGCCTCCGACCTCCTGCCGAGCCTCGGCCAGGGTACCAATTCCCCAGGGGCGGCCAGCCAGCTCCGTGCAAACCCAAGGGTGATCACCACCTACTGTCCCGACTCAGAGTCCCACTGCGTTCCAGCCACTGCACCGCGGAGAGGGCGCTCACCCCCGCCCCAGGTGTCCCTACCTGGTTCCCTAAAACCCAGCATGAGGTCGGGGACACTGGTGATCGCTCTAAAGGAGAGACCGGCCCCAGCCCACGCGCGCCCAGGGTCGCTGGGCCACCCCTCCTAATCATTCCTCAGGCCATGAAGTGCCGGGGGATGGCGAGCTGGGTCCTTTGTTCCCTCACAAAGTGGAAAGGCAGTTTTTTACGAGTCAAACCGAGAAAGAGGCCCCGGTCACGGTTTCTCCGGCAGGGCGCACCCAGGATATCGGGTTATCCAAGGGCATGTGTATCTCGGTTGCAAAAAAAAAAATCAATAGTATTTGAAACTGCGGGGCCCGGGGGAAAGGAGGCGGAACATGGCCACTCATTTCACCCTCGGGAGCGGAGCTCTGTGCTCCCAGCCTGGGCTCCCCTGCACCTCCGAGTCCCGAGTTGGGGAAGAGAAGGAGCGAGGGAAGGGGGTGGGGGCCCGGCCGCGTCACCACCCACCTGCGGCCACCGCGGAGCAGCCCCAGAGCAGCAGCAGCGGCGCGCAGCTCCCCATGGCCGGGAGGAGCCGGGAGCAGCCGGGTCGGGCGGGTGCGGGAGGGAGCCGAGACCTCTCGGCTGCGGGCTGAAGCGCCAACAGTCCTCCGAAGGAACTGGGACTCTTTATTTCCTCGTCCTCCTGGGGCGCCGGGCTCGGTCAGTGGGCGCGGGCGGCGAGGAGCAGCGGGCCGGGGCCGCGCCGGGCGGTGGGGTGACCCTGGCGCACCGGCCTGGCGGGGCCCGGGCAGCTGGGGGGCGGCGGGAGCCCGGGGACCATAGCCTGCCTGGCCGCGCTGCCCCGCTGAGCGGCCCTGCGGGCTCGTCCGCCGCTAGCCCGGGGCTCGGCGCCCGCAGCCGCTGCTGAACTTTGCGAGACCTTTCACTTCCCGGCCGCCGCCGCCGCCGCCTCCTCCTGGCCGTCCTCCTCCGCTCTTACCACCTCCTCTGGCCGCCGCGTCTCGGTCCCGTCCTTCTCCATGGGCAGTTCCATGGGATGCATTTTTATTGCACCGACACCGCGGCGCTCCGGTGCCAGCCCTCCTCCCCTCGCACCTCCACCCCTTCCTCCCGCCCGCCCCCCGCGCTTGACAGCCCGGGCGGTGCAGCCCGCACGGCCGGGTCGCCGCCGCCGCCCGGGGAGGGGTCCCCCGCGCCCCACGGGGCGCCCCCTCTGCCTCGCAGCCCGCTTGTCCAGCCCGCCTCAGCCCGGCCCCCAGCTGCCCTCGCGCCCCTCCCGGCGCACGCCCTGCATCTCCTTGTGACCCCCCGGTGCCCTCCAGCACCCACAGGCCTCCTCAGGGAAGCAGTCTCCCACCTTCTCCTGGAACATTCCTGAGAGCGGTTGACTCCCTCTCGATCAGGTCAGGGCATGCCAAGGGGCTTAAAAAACCGCGAAACAGGCTAGCGCCTAACTTCCCACATCCCCCAGCAGAGCAAACCCTCTTCCCTCTTCCTCCCGCCGCCCCTTCTCCGGGAGTCCCACGACCCGGGGACGGAACCCCCCAACTCAACCCCGGGTCTCGGGCGCCGAGACAGCACTAACCGCTGAGTGGCTTTTGCCACTTCTCTGCCGCCTTTATCAGGGGGGCATCTTGGCTAAACAATCACTGCCTACATGATCCGAGGGTGTACCCATTTTGGTGTAAAAGGTGTTCTCTAATTCAAACTCAGGTTGCTACAAGAACAGAGTCACAAGATTGACTAGTGGGCAGTTTAAGAACATCCTTGTCTAGAGGCAGGGGCATGACAAAGAGAACTCTTTGGTTCTTCCTAGCACTCTCACTCTATGGAGACTGTTGTGCTGTGAAAATAATGTTATGAAATAACTGATGGGGAACAGTTGAGTAGCAACCACACGCAGCTAATTGTAGATAGGATTGCTCAGGGCTGGTGCTTCTGGAAGGAGATTAAATAGCAGTCGAGTCTGGGACTTTTGCAACCTCTGTGAAAATATAATTCTACATACACATCCAGGGAAATTGGCAAAAGTTAAGTCGAAAGTAATTTTGTACTGCAGAGCTCATTTTGTGCCTTTGAATATTTTCCAGAAAATTAACTACTTTACAGATATCATTCATTTGTTGAGAGTGCTGCAGATGAGGACAATTGAGAGCTTTGGGGATATGTAGATATTATTTACAATGACCCAGCCAGAAACTTATAAATTTATATCTCCTAGGAGGAACTGGGTTGAGGTCAGTGTAATCCATTTGGGAGACATTAAAATTATTCTCCTGGCCAACACTGGGAAGTAGCAAAAGGTATGAGACAACAATTTGTACAGCATCATCCTCTTTAGAAAACAAACCCTTTGAGTTTTCTAATATTGGCAATTTTGGGCTTTCATATCTTATATGCTCCTAATAGAATCACTGAAACACCTTTCCAATTGTTTTTACCAAATAAATAATAGGAAATTATAACAACCAAAGGCTTTTAGCACAAATATTAACCTAATTGCCAGGGCAAATTGAAAAACAGAAAGAAGGAAAGAAAAAATGCACATTTATTATTAACTTTTGAATCTAGTATATTTAGGCAGAACTGCTCCATTTTTTAAATTGACAGATAAAATTGTATGTATTTTTCGTGTACAGTATCATGTTTTAAAGTATGCACATATTGCAGAATGACTAAATCAAGCTAATTAACATATGGATTACCTCACATATTTATCATTCTTGTGGTGAGAACACTTTACACCCACTCTCTTAGCATTTTTCAAGAATACAATATATTGTTAAAAATATGGAACACTTCACAAAGTTGTATGCCATCCTTGTGCAGGGGCCAGGCTAATCTTCCAATTTTAGTATATGTGCTGACAAAGCCAGCATAGAACTACTCCATTTCTCATTACACATTTCAAAAGCATTTACTGTCTGCACCAATCCTGCACTGATAATATACTTCCTTGATTGCTCTATAACTGGTTCTTAGTTCAATAAGCTCATTAATGGTAGAGAAGTCTTTAAAACTCACTTTGTACAAACATTATGTTTTCCTTTTATTCTTTATTATCCTTAACTGGGAACACCTGCAGTAAATGTTCATTAAATGTTTTTGACTGAGTTATGTTGAAACTATTGTCATATAGGGACTAAGGAGAAAACCAATGAACTCCGAATGATTTCCCATGTTATAAAGGTATCTGTACATCCTACATGGATACTTCATCTATGAGGCAGCTCCTGAGACAAAAGTAGTCAGCATTCTAATCAACTTCATTTGCTTATATAGTCTAATTTTAGTTGCAAATTATATTTTCATTTTGAAGATGCTATCCAGAAAAAGTTTACCTATATAAGGAAAATCTTGCTCAGTGGTAAGTATATCAGTGCCTATGATTTTGTGTTTTTGAAAATTTCGATAATGGATTCAGAATTCTTTTTGTAATTTTATGAATTAGTAGGAAGCTTAGCAAACTTGTATAGAATTGAAATAACAAGTTTCCAGAAGCCAGATAACTGATAAATGAATATTCCTGAGAATCTGGAAGAAAGCTAAAAGGGCCTTTAGTAACTGAAATATAATAGATGGCAAAAAGTCTATGCACCAAAGACCTTACTCAAGGGAGAGCCCTTCAGGTCCTCATTTAAATTATTCATCCAAGTTTGATATGTTTGGTTATGATGTTTTTCTAGACCACGGCATGTTAGAAGTAACAAATTAGAAAGCAATAGGATGCTGTTAAAGACAGAGTAAGTTGAGACAACCTGAGATAATAAGGTTGGGGAGGGGCTGGGAAAACTATAAGAAGTATCCATAGGGGCTAAAAAAATGCTCCCAAAGCCTACAGCAGTCTGAGGCCTTTTAATAAGAGGCAAAGCACCCAAAGGCTATAAAGGCATCACTATCTATTATAACTTAGCACAGTGCGTGAGGTTCCTGATGGATCACAGGACATTCCGAATCAGAAGGGACCCTTGAGTCCAACTTCTCATCCTATTGGGAACCCTCTCCACAAAAATCTCTGTCCAGTGGTCATTCAATTTATGTTCTAAAAATCTCAATAAACAAAAGCCTCAAAATCAGTCCCACTTATTTTTGGCACTGTTTTATTTAACTGGGACAGCTCTCTTCTAAAACTTCTGTCTATGTTTATAGTTTAGTCACCTGCAACTGTACAGAGTAAGTCCAATTTCTCTTCTGATAGGTATTTGAAGAGTTGAAGTCAAGTTCTATTGCTTCCTCTTAACTGTCCTTTTCTCCAAATATTTGTTTAATTGCCCATATGACACAATTTCCTAACTTTTCACCATCTTAATTACCCCTTACAGATATACTTCAGTTTGTCTTACACTGTGTACCTAGACCTCAACTCCAGATCAATGTAGAATGGAACAGAACTAATAGTTCCCTTAATTTAGGTCTAGAGCTTATATTTCTGTAGCCTAAAATGAATTAGCAGCTTTGTGTTGCCAGCCGATGTTATATTTGAAGCCAATTAAAATCCCCTTTTTATATATTGATGTCTTACAGTCATTAATAAAAGGTAAAATATATTTTGTTTAATCAAAAGCAAAGATTTCCATTAAATTGCATTGCATGTAGTAAGCATTCAATAAACATTAAGTTAAAGAATAAATCAACAAATTTGAATTGCTAAATTTGAAAATGGTTAAAATTTTTTAAAGAAACTTTTAGTCCTTAATGGAGCAAGTATCTATTTTCTGAAAAAGTGATCACTTCCATGGAAAATTTGACTCTTCAACAACACTGTATACATGTGGCATTACTATCTATTTTCAAAGAAAGGAAGGACTGAAAATAGTGATATTTTGAGTATATATAATGTCCTTCCTCCATGGAACTATAAACATTATCTCATTTATCTTCACAGCATCAATGTGTGGGAAGGAACAGTTGTGCCCATTTACACAAAGAAAAAGTAATATGAAAGATGTAAGGGCCAAACTTAGATCATGTAATAAATACACACAGAAGATAGGACCTGAGTTTTCCGATAAAAAGAAATCATTGTTTATCTATCAGTTTTCCATGAGTACACTCTTATCTTTCTTTGAACTGGAAGGCTATTGGGAGAAGATAAAATGGAGAATTGTTTCCATTGAAGTAATCCTGGATTTTGTTTTCTACCTGCTCTATGCCCTTCAAATGCCCTTTAAAAACATCATCTTGGGAATTTCCTTAAGCTTTAACCTAGGCCTCCTGCCACTGGCACTGTTTCTTATTTCATGTGCTTCCTGGCTACAGCTGCTCATTCCTAGGAAGGGAGTGAGAGCCTTTGAAAAATACATGTGCTCTTCCAGGAAGGTAACCAGTATTTTTCTTGAAAAAAAAAAAAAAATGCACGCATGCTCTCTCATGTTTAAATTAATTATATGGAGCCTAGAAAATTAAAAAAAAAACAACAAGAACAGTTCTGTTATTACAGAGATAGCTGCTATTGACAGCACTATATTGACACACATTTTAAGCATTTTTTCCCTCTAAATGGCTAAAACTTTCTGTACATATTGCTATTTCTAAGATTAAAAGATGCTCTGAGACAAATTACCATTTTTTAATATAGGAAAATAGATAAACAATTACCAAAGGCCTCAGGAAGATGAAAGGAAATTCAACAGTATGGGTTGATTCCTTTTAGTTGTATCTTTTACATAGTAGTATAGTGGATAAAAGCATGGACTATGGGGTCTGACTCCCTAGGTTTGAATCCTGGCTCCAAAGCTTACTAGCTGTGTGACAGTGGCCAAGTTACTTAACCTCTCAATGCATCGTTTACACATCTGCCATATGGGAACAATAATATTGCTGAATTCATAAGATTATTTTGAATATTAAATGAATTAATATTTATGAAGTGCTTGCTTAGAAAAGTACAAGACACACAGGGAGCACTTAATTTTGTTAAGTACACAAAATAGTAAAATACAAATCCATCATGTACATACCATCTCTCTTGACTTGTCCCGACATTCGATCTTCAAATTATATGTAGATAATTCAATAGGCAGAAGCTAAATAGTTGCCCTGGCTTCATTTTAAGTTCTCCTTTACATCTATGAAAGACACTCCACAGAAAATGAAAGTATGAAGCAAGAAATCTTCTCTAGCTTGGAGGGAGAAAGGAATTAGCATTGAATGAACAGATCCAATTTGCCAGGTAGTATATGTTGAATATAGTCCTCACAACAACTCTCTAAGGTTAGGGTGTCATCCCCCTGATAAGGAGACTGAAGTCCAGAAAAGTTAAATAATTGAGCCAAAGTCACAAATCTAAGTTAAAGGACAAGTCAGGATTTGAACTCCTGTGCGTCTGATTGTAAGCAGAGTATTCTTTGCATTTCTTCTTTTGAGAGAGGTGCTATAGCAAAGCAGTTAAGAGGAAGGAATCTAAAACTAGGCTGCCAATTTTCTCATTGGTGAAAACACTTGATAGAATGTTTTCTACCTTAACAATCACAGTTTAACCCCTAGAGCCCATGTAACCACCACCTGTCTTGCTCACTCCAAAATCTCATTTGTAAGCTTCAGAGCTATATATCCAACTGTCTATGGATGGCTCTACTCAGACACCTGAAATTCAACAAGTTCAAAACTAAACTCATCATCTTTCCTTGCGAACGTGTTACTCCTCCTGTATTCTGTATCTTGGTAGAATGTCACAACTATTTATCTACTGAATCAACACGAAAAGAGCATCATTTTCCAAACCTGTGTAAGTGTTGTGAGGAAAAAGTACTTGGTAGTGAAATAATTTTAATATTATGTTAAACAAAGTTAAAATAGGACTTCCCAGAATCTTTAATATGCCATGTTCATTGTGAATCTCCAAGAAATGGAGGTAGTATTATATTAAATAGGACTGCATTCAGTTGCATGAACAGAAACCCAACTCAGTAGCTTAAGCAAATGGAGATCAATTTTCGTCACATGACAAGAGGTCAGACTGCAGTTAGTCCAATACAAATGCAGCTGCTCACGGAAATCATCAGGATTTGTGTGGTTTTCTTCCTTGTGGTTACAAGATGGCTGCTCCACCTCCAGGTTTTGTGTTCCTATTTTAGGCAAGAGAAATAGAAAAAGAGGGAGAAAAAAAAAGATATATGCCAGCTGAGCCTCCAAAAGCTTTCCCAATAGCCTCACTGATCTGCTTGTATCTAATTTACAGGACTGGGTCACATGGCCTCCCCAGACCAGGAGGAAGTTTGGGGAGCTAAGTACGTTAACTAGACACATTGCCACCCTTAACAAAACCAGGATTCTGCTGGGAAGAAGGGGAGGTTGGATATTGAGTGGACAATTACAGTAGCTGTATCTGTCATCAAAAGTCAGCAATTTCATCAATGCATTTGGCCCCAGCATCTATTAACATATTCCATGGCTCCCCGTCATTGGCAGATGGAATTCATGTTGCTTGGCTTGGCGCCCAAACCTATGCTGTACCGGTTCCTTGCCACCCTCAGTGAACTTCCTGCAGTCTCTGGGATGGACAACACTGCTTCATGCCTCTTGCTTCTGTACATCCCTTCCCTTCGCCTTCTCTTCTCTCCTCCTTCTGGCTAACTCTGGCAGGTCCTTGGATATTCGGTTGCGACAATAACTGCTATGACGCCTTTCTTTCTTACTCTCGTCTTCCAACAGGGTGAGTTGCTCCTCCATCTTCTCATGGCGCACCCTGCATTACCTTATTGTCCTCAGTTATACTTCTTTTTTCTTGTAGATTGAGTAAAAGAAAACCAGGAAGCAAAGTGGTCTATATGCTTTAATAGTGTGTCCTATGTATGGGAAACATACATAGGGAAAAAACACGGAAAGAAATATATCAAAATATTAGAGATGACTGTTTCTCTGGCTTCTAAACTTTAGCAACACTGTTGCCTTGTTATAATTACATTTTTATTTTACACAATGTAGCAATTTAAGGCAGGATATGACAAAGCGGTGCCTAAAGAGTGGCCTTCAGCCATTCTTGTTCTATTAGCATCAGATGGAACATTGTGGGCTCGGGAGGTTGAAAGAACTACATGGAGGATGTGGACCTGAGCTGGGCCCTAACGATTGGGCAGGTTTGGATGGTTGTGGTGGAGGGTGTGGGCGAGCCTTGCTGGTGATGGTCACAGAAGGGCTCAGGCGTGAATATATAAAGTGGCTCTGGGAGGGCGAGTAGAGTCTGTCAGGAGAGGAGGATTCATAGGGATCAGGAGGAAAAGGGAGGAAAAAGTAGAGGAGGGCCATACAGTTAAAGGCTTTGGCAAGTCGGGCCGTTCTGTGTTGGGAAGTTACCCGATTGTAACAGTCATTATCCGGAAATGGCATATCATAGATTAGAAAAGAGAGGACCGGGAAGGAGGGTTAAGGACCACTCTGTGAGGACACCTGGCTCTAAATCAAGATGCTGATAGGGAAGGTGAAAAGGGAGAAGGGGATTGAAGAAAAATCAAAAAATCAAAAATAAATTGATAGGACTTTGTGTAACTGATCAGGGATTGGCAGAAGGCTGGGAAGAAATTAAGAATGTCTTAGGGACTCTGAATCCAGTTAGTTGAAAAAAATGATAGCTTCTTTTTCAGGACTAGGAAAATCAGGAAATTTAGTTGGTTTAGCGGGTGGCTGATTTCATTTTGAACAGGTTGACTGAACGAGAATGGCAGGCCGGTGGTGGCCAGCAGATGGTTAACCTGGCTTTAGAGCTTAGCAGAGCAGTCGAGTCTCCAGGTACATTTACATTTACAATCAGTGTTATAATTTTACCTAATTCCTAATTTTCATGATAAAACATTAGCCATTTACAATCAGTGTTATAATTTTACCTAATTCCTAATTTTCATGATAAAACATTAGCCATTTACAATCAGTGTTATAATTTTACCTAATTCATAATTTTCAGGATAAAACATTAGCCAAGGAAAAGACCTTGAAAGTTATTTGTCCAACTTCCTTTTTAACACAAGAAAACTGAGGTCCATTGAGATTATACATTTAAAACTTTTTATTCCATAGGCCCCAGCTTAGTCAAGGTTACACAGCTAGTTAGGATTAGTGACTGAGTTGGGACTGCACATTTAACCTTCTCTGTGCCTCCTACTTTTATGTAAGTAATTAAGAATGCAAAGATTCTTCTAAATTTGTCTAGCTCTGTGGCTTAAAACTAAAGAAAGTACTATTGTCCAACTATTAGAAAACCAAGTTTTAAAAGCCCACAATCTCCTAAAGCAGCAATTTGATAAAAACCTTTGTCTATGGGTGGAATTTTAAGATATATGATGTAGTACAACATATTCAAGCTGTTAATTAAGCTCGATATGCTTCTAATTTGGTTTTACCTATAGGTTTTAATTACTTGGATAGTTTCTAATCCTAAACTTGTGCTGTAATTTCAAACACAAGCACCTTCTTGAAAATTTTTATTTCAAATCTCACAAGATTACAGTGCAACTTAGAGGGCAAATCTATGACACAATGTGCTTGAACCCCAAATTCAGTGTAATAGGCCTCATTGTAGAAGAGGCATTCAGTTATCAGAAACATCATGAAAACCTCACTAAGCAATGTCAAAACCATAACACCTTAGAACTCATTCCTCAGAGCTCAAGGCAATGATTTCAGAGTATTAATACATTTTGAAAACCTGTAAATGAGTTGTAAAAGAAATTGGAAGGCCTTAGCCACTCAAGGTTATAATAAAAATAAGTTCATTTATGTTTCTGCACACTTCAAAATAACACCTCAAATATTCTACCTTAGACCTTTTCTACTTATAAATGCTATTTACTCACAGAGATGTTTTACTTAATTTGAGGAATTGAAACTATAAAGCCAAAGTTAATACAAAAAATATTCATTGCTGTGAAGTCAAAGCACATTTTCATGCATGCAATTAGTCTCTCTAATATAACTATAGAAAGATTCCTTCATCATAAAGGAAAAAGACATCATTTCCCCACTTTCTGCCCTTCCTTCAGAAATGTTCGAATGAATACAAGTTTTATTGCAAACAGAGAAGGAATCTTCTTTAAAAATGATTAATTCTTGTTAGAATGCATGATATTCCTGTCATGGACAGAACTCTGTTTTTGGTAATAAAATCCCATGGAGATATATTAACACTTTAAAATAATATTACATTTTACATTGAAAAGAATCCTGGAGCTGCCAGGGATTTCTCAGTCTACTAATAACCCTATAGGAGGGGTGAAGGAGGTACAGATTACTATCTCTTACTCTGAAAAAATAAAATCAAAACATGCAGACTTGAGGTAATAAGTAGCTAAAGTCAGTAGCTTTGAATTCTTTTCTCAGTCTCACTGGTGTGGTCTTGGGTATAGCACTTTTAAATACACAAAGAGAGTCAAATATACTTATTGTTTTTCAGTGTGTACTTTTTTGGGGGTATATAAAAGGACATTTAATTGCCCCTTTGTGGACTTCAAATATCCTGCAATCAGTAAATAAATATATTGAATCTGCATATATTATTCAAAGGAATAAGTAAATAGAGTCCTAAAGAGAAATAAAAACTTCCCTCTATAACTCTGGATGAAACTGTGCTAATGTGCTTACTCTTGATAGAACTTTTCCCCCCATTATAACCAATAACAATAGCTAGCATTGAGTGGGGACTTAATGTATGGCAGGCCTTGTTTTAAACACTCTACGTACACAATGTATTCAAGCTGTTAATTAAGCTCGCTATGCTTCTAGTTTGATTTTACCTATAGGTTTTAATTACCTTGGATAGTTTACAATCCTAAACTTGTGCTGTAATTTCACCTTCACCTTCAGACCTCTCAGTTACCCTAGGGAGAGACCATCAATCATCATCCTCATTTTACACATGAGTACTGAGACTCACATGGCTAGTTAGTAACACAGCCAAGACCGTAATCCAAACCCCTGGACTCCAAAGCCCATGAGCGAAACCGCTATGTTCCTCATGGGTCTTTAGGAATATAGAAAAGCAGTAAGTAGGGCAAACCCATCATCCACAGAAACCAGTTTTCATTTTGGCGTTACTCCTTCTGATCTTATATCTATCCATACAATTTTTGTTCCATACTCTTTTCACTTACTATTTACTTATTAGAAATTCTTCACAAATATAAATTTTTATGGCCAAATACTGTTCCAGTGAGTAGATATATCTTCTTCTACTTAATGGTACACTTATTTGGACACTTGGGCTATTTCCAGATTTTTGCTATTATCGGTAATACTTTTACAGGTATCTCTGTTAATTAACTGTTTTCTTAATCTGGGATTATTTTCTTCTAATCATTAAAATGGAAATACCAGGTCAAAGGGAAGGTCCATTTAGGCAACATTGTCAAATTTCTTTCCAAAAAGGTTGTATCCATTTGTACAGCTACCACTAATATATGGTGCCTATTTAACTTCACCCATACCAGCATTGGATATTATACTTTAAAAACAAAAATTTCCTAATTCAGTATGTAAAAAGTGATATTTTTGTTTGCATTTCTTTGCTTAGATTAAACATAAAATTGAACATTTTGAATGCTTTCTAATCAGTTTTATTTCATTATTTCACTAATTTCCTAAGGTGGAATTTCCTAAGGAAGTTAGACCTTTCTTCTTTTCTAACATATGCATTTAATGCTAAAAATTTCCCTCTCATCACTGCTTTTGCTATGTCCCACAAATTTTGATAAGTTGTACTGTATTTTTGTTTAATTCAAAATATTTAAAAATTTCTCTCGAGATTTCTTCTTTTGCCCATGGGTTATTTAGAGGCATGTTGTTTAATTTGAAGATATTTGATGATCTCTCTTTTATTTATTTCTAGTTTAATTCCACTGTGGTCTGATAATATAGTTTGTATGATTTCTATTCTTTTAAATTTGTTAAGGTATGTTTAATGGCCTGGCATATGGTTTACCTTGGTGTATATCTCATGCGAGTTTGAGAAGAATGAGTAGTCTGCTATTGTTGGATGCAATATTCTATAAATGTCAACTAGATCAAATTGGTTGATCTGTTCAGGTCATCTATAGCTTTATTATTTTCACCCTTTTCAAATGATAACTCACTTTAGCAACTAGTGAACAAGACAACGGAAAAGTAAACAGAAAACCAAATTACACTTAAAGTGTGTATTGTAGAAAATGGATTGCCATGCATACTTTCCATGAAGATTTTCATTTGTGTCTATCACCTCTTTCTAACAGTGAAAATGACGCATGAAAGGAAAAGCAGGGTGACAGGGTAAGCCAGAAACACAGAAGAAAAGGCTGAAAGGAAACACCAATTATGTCACTAGTCTGAGATTTTTCCATTTTCTATATGATGCTTTCATGCCCACTGGGAAAGAAAAAAAGCTTTTTGACCAAGGATTTTATCTTTATCTGTGTCCTTGAGAATTCATAGTGTTTAATGCAAAAGTAATAGTATAAAAAGGGGGCATCTATAATCTTGTATTTTGAACTGGCTCTCTTTTCATTGAAAAATACCAAAAAGTCACAATTATAGAGTTAGAAAGGTAACTGCAGTACAGAGAGTTTAACTGATTACATAGTGTTGTAGTTTTAAGAGCTGCTTCAAAAGCAATCACTATTCAGAAAAACTTTTTCATAACAAATGTGTTCTTCCTTTAAAATGTAAACAATGAGCCAATCTTAGAAGCAAACATTGACTGCATACTCATATCAAGTCAGTTGTTACAAGTACTTTAGTTGTAACAATGCAAAAACGTGAAGCACAGGTTTACTTTTTAACTCCAACCCTGTTCAAAGATCACTTATTGGCCTCTGAAGGAACAGGTGGCATGCCTGTTATAGTTTAACAAGTGGCCTTTGGGTGAGGTATAGTCATTCAGATACCCCTGGATGCTTTGGATGCTCTCATGTGTGGCAGTGTACACTTGCTAAAACATTCTCCTCTCTAGATCTGGAAGCCCAGAGTCTATATCCATATTAGGAACCGGGCAGGTATTCCAGACGTCCCTTCTGAGTCATGGATGAAAAATGCCATCTTGTAACTGAGACAGCAATTCCTTTGCTAAGAAATCACATTCTTAATTTCTAATGTTGACATAAATATTCCAGTATTCTTGGTAAATAAGATAGCTTTTCTATTTGCAATGTATTTCTGAGCATTCATCCTTTTGAAAACAGAATTTACAGGGAATTTTTTTTTCTATCAGAGATACTATTAATTATACTAAGCTCCTCAAAGAATTCTAGATTCACCTCGAATATCAGCAACTCAATTCTATTCCATTACTCATATCTGTTGAGTTGGGGTGAATTGATAATGTATTATGTTTGTAGCTAATTTAAGGAATATTTACATCTTTAGGGAATTGAGTTTACATTTTTATATACATGGTATAATTCTCCATATATTTAGGTCTTCTTTAAGATATTTCAATAAAGTTTTATAATTCTCTTCATAACAATCTTGCCAATGTTTTATTAGATTTATTCCTAAACATATTCTTTGTTATTTTTATAAAAGATATCTTTTTATTTTTTTAATCGAACATACTAACAGAATTTTTTGGATATCTTTTTAAAAGTAATATTTTCTAACTCTTTGTTGTTGGTATATGAGGATATAACTGATTTTCGTATATTGATCTTATATCCAGCAACCTTACTAAATTCTTAGTTCTAATAATTTGTAATCTGTTGGATTTTTCTGTATAAGCAACCATATCATGTGCATTTAGGTACCATTTGTTTATTCTTTTCTAATCTTTATAATTTTTATTTATTTTTTCTAATTATACTGGCTGAAATATTTAGTGCATTTTGAATATTCACAATATTGGAGGACTGGTGCTTTCTCTTATTGTCTTGAGAGGTAAGTAATGTGTTTTAAAAGATGTTTACTTGTTTTTTGCCCAGCACTAGGTGTTTTGTACTAGGAGAATTCAAGCTATCTAATCTGCACTATTACTAGAGTCATTTCCTATCTTAAATCTTTTCTCCTATCTTTACCTTTTCTATTAGTTGATTTGCTCTTTACATACTTTATAAGTCCAAATTTTACATTTACTTTTCTCATTTCCAATGGTGTATTTTTGTGAAATTGCATACTGATTGTGAAATCCCCTACTGAGAAATTCTTTTCTCTTTTTATTTAAATTACTTCTTAATACTCATGGTTTCTAGGAAAAAAATAATTAAAAAATAAAATTTACTTTCAAAGAAAATGAGATGACCACAGATCTACCTAACATTCTAGGGAAATATTTTTTATTTCTTCCTTCAATGTTTCCGATACCTCCAAACATGCAGGTTGCTTTGTTGCACAACATCGGAGATGCCACTCGCATCACTGTTTCTGAGTAGCACACCCTGGAATTGTGCAGTGCACAGTCTGCAAGGCTAAATGTGGTGGCCCTGCCTATCCATCTCGCTTTTCTATCTAATTAGAACTGTGGGGTCTCTCTCAATCAAGTAATGATAATCTGCCAATGCCTGACTCCAAAAACAACTCTAAATGTGTTACAAAAAGATTTTTACCTTTGGCTACAAGCAGAAAAATATCATGTCTGGAAGGTACATTACTACAATATAGCTTTAGTAGGGAACTTCATTCCACCCCAAATCAGTATTGATACTGTGTTCTTTCAGGTTAGTATCATGTAATGAAATAAACTGTCACTTCTCTTTACAGAAAGACAATTAGGCTGAGGTTAAAAAAATGAGAAAAGAGGACAGGCATTCCTTGGGTGAAAGAATTAACATAAAAGTTATACAATTACAACTGCCATTAGTAGTAATGATAATATTTGTGATGAAATAGTAATAATGGTAAGATGGTCATCATCATCGTCGTGGTATACCCATGAAGCCTAGTTGTTTAGATTAGTTCCAAGTTTAAGTTGCATTATGGCTTAGTTTCTGCTCTGAAGAATTCTTCAAAAAAAAGAGATGGGGGTTGAGTTATAGAGGATTATATAGCATAGCCGCTGTTTTCTCACTAAAAGAATGTCATTGTTGATGATGTATGCCAAACTTACAGTGACATCAGATTACCAATATTTTATAACTTTTTGAACTCTCAGCCTGTGCCCAAGCAAGGTCAAAATTAATTTTATTTGATTGAAGCCATAAAACTCTCTTTAGAAAGGCATATCTTTAGTCATGTACTAAAAAGGGCAAAGACCACAGCAAACCTGTAGTTCTCTGTAGCTGCCTATCTGGAGATTTAAGTTACATATATATATATTATATGATATATAATATAGACACAAATATATTTGTGGGATACTTATTCATTCAGTATTGGATAGCACAGGTCTGGACTTCGCAGGGGGTAATACCACAAAGGGAATAATGTGTGCAATGTGCAAAGTAAGTGCATGTAACTAGCTTGCACTAGCAGAAAAAAGCACTGGATGGAGCCAAAAGAGGAGTATAAATCAATCATGACCCTGATAGAAAAGGATAAAGTTTAGATGCTTTGACGTACTTGCAAATAATTGTGCTAGCCCAGGAGCTAAACAAAAGGCAAAAATAGAGGCCACAGGTTAGAAAAAAAAGTTATGAATAGTCAAGATTTGGAAAGTAACTCAACTGTAGAAAAATAAAACACTCTGCCCTTGCAATGTGTAAGGCATATTAGGCTTCCCACTACTACGAAGTGACCAGGGACATTCATCTTTCTGTCACTGGTGCCAGGCACAGAATAAGTTCTCAATAAATATTTGTTAAAAATGGACAAAGAATGATAAATTAGATAGCTATGTGGCCTAGTTAAAAAATCCCAATTTACCAGCGTCACATGTGGTTAAAGAAAATCTGTTTCTGAGTTGCCTTGTGGGTGTGGTTCACAGACAGCTTTGGTGACACATCAGGAAAGATGGCAAGCAGTCTGAGAACAAGTGCTACGAAAAGTGATCTCACTGTAACAGCATGGGTGGGCCTGGTAGTCATTTCTCATGCAAGCACATTAGTTCTAGATAGTTCTCACATGACTAAGAAGCTGATCGAAATTGAACAGATGTCATCATTAAACAAATAGAAAATATCAAACAGGTGAGGGAGAATTTTGAATGAGGATAGGAGGAAACATTTTTAGATACTTTTGTAACCTCCTGCCTCTTTCATTCCCTCTCACACTCAGCTCTCTCTTCTCCCTCCACCCCCTTACCGTGTCCCTCTCTTAGCCTGGGAACACTAACAAAGCAGGGATGTTTCCCTGTAATCCATTCAAGAGCACTGTCGTTGGAAGTTAAGTAACTTGTGCAAGATCACCTAAGAAAAGGCTGCTGTGCTCTGAATATTTGTGTTCCTCCTAAATTCCTATGTGGAAACCTAACCCCCAAGGTGATGGTTTTAGGAGGTGAGGCCTTTGGGAGGTGATTGTCATCTCATGAATGGGATTAGTGCCCTTATAAAAGGGCCTGCAGGAGCCTGTTTGCCCTTTTCATCTCCTTCTGCCATGGGAGGATGTCATAAGATGCTGCCATCTTTGAGGCAGAGAGCAAGCCCTCACCAGACATTGAATCTGCTGGTGCCTTGATGTTGAACTTCCCAGACTCTGAAACTGTGAGAAATAAATTTCTGTTGTTTATAAATTACCCAGTCTAAGGTATTTTGATATAGCAGCAAGAACGGACTAAGACAGAGGCAGAGCCAGGATTTGGAAAATTGGACTCCAGAGCTCCTGGTCATGATTATTTATACTAAACTAGATCATGCAGTAGTTACATTGCAGGTAGAAAACAAATGCCTTCAAAGTTTTCCTTTTTTTTTTTCTGTTGTGAAGCAGCAATTATCCTTCAACTCAGTCCTAAATCAAAGGTTGCAAACTTCCTTACCAAAAAAAGGCACCCGAAAGTTTCTAAATCACCTACCAATTTAAAACAAGAAAGCCCCAAAGATCCAGAAATCTCCAATAATGCAGATAGAGAAAGGAGAAAGCAGGGTGCACATGTTACTTCCCACTTAACCTCATTCACAGAGTGGGAATAATAATAACATATATCTCATAAAGTTGTGGTCGGATTGAATGTGTTAATTAAAGACTTAGAATAATGCTTGACACATAGTAAGCAACTCATAAAAGTTAATTATTACTGATCTTTTTCCTAGTGGGTGCAGTGGCATACTTTTTTCTTTTTTTGCTAACTAGCCTATAGAAAATTTGAATATCACTGTGTGTCTTCAGTTCCTGAAGCCTAAGAATGTGATTTCTAGCAATGTAATCATATTGTTAAAAATTCTATACAACTTATTTGGATATTCCGTGTTGTAATAGAATACCAACCTACCATAACTTGTTATTTTAATCAGATATTCTTATTGCTTTAACAAAAGTGAATTAAAAGGTTACTGATCACACTGCAAAAGCAGAATGGTGAAATGGTTAAGAGCCTAGATTCTAGCATTCTAGATCTAGGTTAGAATCCCACTCACTAGCAGGGTAACTTTGGGCAAATGATCTACCTTCTGTATGCCTCAGTTTCCTCATCTGTAAATTGGGATAGTAATAGTATCTACCTCATAGATTTGTTGTGAGGATTAAATGAGTCATTGCATGTAAAGTTCTGGGAATAGTGCCTTGCACATAATATGCACTTATGTGAGTTATTTCTTTTATACTTTTTCCATACAGTTGAAAAAAATATATTTTGTCAGTTGACTTTTTATAAATTTATTAGTAAAATGTTTACAAAACAACATTCAAATTTCTCCTCTCTAAATGTCCTAAATACATTTAATTTGTGGTTGAAATTCAAGTCTTTCTGTCTCCCTAATTTTAATATGTTGTAGTTATTGCTTTAATTCTATTTTAATGTTCAGATACTTATTTAAGGTCATTGCCTTTCATTGTCCCAGCCTATTTCTTTTCCCCAAATCCATGCATAGGTTTAGATTATAATGTTTCTATAATTTAGGAGAAAATTCCCTGACTAACAAAATTAACTATTAGACTATAACAAACGTGATATATATTTAGAATATTTTCATCCTTTTATACAGACACTGCCAAACATAAATCATAAGCCTTAAAGATTAAAAAAATACATGTATGTATTTTTAATCTTTATACTTAACTACTGCTTATAAAGTATTAAAATTAACAACAGGCTCAAGTCAAGTAGTGAAATATGCTAGTGACTCATCACATTTTAACGCTGCTTAATTTTTAGGCTTCCTGTGTGAATTAGCTAAGATATATAGCAAGTTAAAGAATAATGACTAAACCCTTTTCTATTTCCTGCTTGATTTCCTTTTAAAGGAGAATATTGGTTTTTTTTTTTTTAATTACTCAGATATTCTTTACATAAAGAAAAGCAGGAAATTAGAAGTCTCTTAACAAGCATATCTTCTAGAGTGAAGAATTCCAGATGAAGGAACAAGTGACTAGAACAAAAGCACTTTCATAAGTTTAGAAATGATGGCTCTATCTAGATCTACGTAAGAACAAAAAAAATGAATCAAACGTTGTCTGTGTCGTGCTGATATAATAATATCTTGTTGAATCTTGCAGTCTCATCCCAATGTCTGGCATCCTACACATACCTGCACGCCAGGTGTAAGTGGCATTAAGGCAGCCCAACAGTGATAACAGCACCTTGAGGAATACGATAAGCAGAGAATGTTTGCCACTTGGGTCACTCCCAGGAAAATTGCAGAGACATAATAGAAAAAAGAACCAAAACTACAAAGGCATTAAAAAAAGGGTTAACTTATAAAGAAACCCAAAGTGACAGTCTTTCTTATTTATAATTATGGAAAGCATTAAACGCACATTACTGTGAGTGTAGATAAGACTTTCTTTATCTTTAGCTATGTACTCTCAGGAAACTGAATATTTTGTAATGCTTTATACAAAATTTTTAAACTTTTCTTACTAAAATCAATTGACTATCCAAAAATATGTGTCTTTCTCTGCTTCCATTCCATGATTTATAAGGAATTAGCTTTAGCACTCTCTTTAGAGTGTAGGTTGCAAAGGCATTTTACTTTCCACCTCACAGTAATTTTTAAACCACATCAATTATTTTTCATGTGCAGCTGTTTTCTATCCACAAATTATTGCTCTGGGCATTTTAACTTTACCACACATTTCAGAAGAGAAGGAATGAAGGGGAACCAGCTAATCTACAAACGTTTCACCTGCAGTAGATCCGACCAAAAAATGGGGAAGGATGTGACCCAAAATTTCTTTAGAAATAGGAATTGCTTATTAATTGTCTAAACATTGAATATATAAGCCACTTTACTAGCACTTACTTATCACCAAAGAGTTGATCCCCAATTTACTTTTACCCATGCTATTTTTTCATGCAATAAATACTTATATGCTGGGAAACATAAACAAAGCATAAGGCTGTCCTCAAAAGGCTTACAATCTGATTTGGCATGTGATAATTTGCACATAAAGCGATAAGAAAATACCACAAAACGATAAAACACACCAGACACTGGGAGGCCCAGAAAAAGGAAAAAAAGCTGGCTGGAGATGGTGATATGGTTTGGATGGGTTAAAGATGGGCATGAAAGACATTCTCCAAAGGCACGAGTGAAGGTTTAAAACAAATAAGGAATGTGTGGGATACATTGGTAGACGTGTCTTATGGGAGCAGGGTAGAATAACAGAATTGAGCACTGCATGGGGGCTTAGAGATCTTCTAGGCCAATCTTTCTGAACATGCAAACATCTCTTTTATAACATCTCTGGACAGTAGCTGCTTAATATCTATTGATATATTTCTTGTT